>JABUQX010001121.1:0-35000 GCA_015478945.1 Trachelipus rathkii
TCTCGTTCTACTCCATTAGCTCCTCCTGACTAATGACCTCATCCCCCAAATATACCTTTTCCTTCTTGCATCATACAAATCCACGACACAATCTCATTATCACCTCTTCGTTGACTGCCACATGTTATGCAATTTTTGAAAGTGTTCCCTCTACAATCCACTACATCCATTTCAATCCAGTTGCGAAAAACACCCACCCAATCATTATTCCTAAAGCAGATTCCTCTTATTTCCATTCTTAATCCTTCGCGCTCCTTACAGAAAAGATTCCTAATTAAAAGCTAATAGGGCGATAGTTAGAAGGATCAGAGCAGCATTCTTTTTTCTCCAGAATAGGTTGGGACATATGCGCGCTTCAACACTGAGGGAAAGTGCTAGGTATGAGCCATATAGAATATAGTTAACGAGGGGCGGGGAGTCAGCATGGAAGCACACTTATTCAAAATTCGGAAGAATGCCATCCGGGCCACCCCGCCTTCCTAACGTCATAGATTTCAGGAGCCATGCACCCGATCAAATGAATCGTAAAGGCATAACACACCTGAGAGGAGAAGGAGGAGGAAGAGGATTGCCAGACTTCTCCACGGGTTGCAGTTGTTAGAAAATAGGGAGCCAAGAGAGATTGCACCTTTCAGTGGAGTATTAACAACAGAATCATCGAGCTAATGAAAGAAGGAGAAAGGATGATTATACAGAAATTGTTAGAGAATGTTTTTTGGGCGAACAGCCAGATGAAATTGTCGTAGATAGGAAACCAAGGAAGGTTTAGCGCACTTTTCGTTTAAATGAAGTCCGCTCTTGCTCGTCAAGAGAGTATCCCAGCCAAACATTTCTAGCGAAGAAACTTTGCAGAGTGATAGAGAGAACGAGAATTTTCCACCCCATACGCACTGTCTCTAGCCTGATGCCAGAGAACAAGCACCGATTCGAAACCGATGATTTGAGGAAAAAGATTTAAGTCTAAGAAAGCGAATGACCTGCTCATCAATCAAAACAAGTTGCAGTTCTCACTTAATTTTCAGAAGCTGAAGCGTCTTCAGAGTCAAAGCAGAACACTCCAATATAGTTAGCGTAGACAGCAACCGCCCATGCCCCCCCATCGGCCGATCAAGTGCCGTTAAAAAACCGTCATAGGCAGATGTCAGATGCGGAGAGAAAACATTAAATTAAGAGGATATAAGTTTTGGTCATATTTATCAGATCAGGAGCGAAGGTGATTTATTTATGGAAGAGAAGGATAGTGGTGAAACATCAGGTCAAATGGTTTCAAGAAATCGGTTGGCCGATCCGGAATGTGTAGCGTTCTTTAATTAGTTGCTACAGATCTTGAGAATACGATGAATCGCTTCTCCCACCGAAATCGTATGGAGGAACCAAACAATTCAGGTGTGTACATTTGAATCCGGCTCTAATAAGAGGACCTCAGTATTGGATTGAGAAAGATGTAAACAGTCTCTTAAAGAAGTAGTAAGGTAATCAAAAAAGGCATGAAACTGTTACTGTTTAGGAGACAGTAGTATGCGAAGCATAGGTTTTGTAGAGTAGAAGGAAGAAGATTTAGAGCCACAGAACAATCGAAGTTAGGAGATTCAGTCTCGAGACGTGTTATAGGAGTGTTTATATTAACATAGGTACCATACTTCACCCTTCAGACGGAAATTAATAAATAAGTTGTAGTTGGATACTATTAAACGAGTTGAAGGATGAATTCTTTAGCCATCTGGGTCTCAGGACAAGAGCATAAATAGAGTTAGAGTTAGAGAGTCGTCTTTCCATGGATGCAGAAGTTAGAGTACAACCCATTGATGTTGGTAAAGTCAAAAGAAACCACGCCTGTGCAAATCGGCTATCATACACGCACACACAATCACACACACATCACACACCACACACACACAAAAAAAAAAACAACAGAAAACAAAAGACAAAAACCAAAGGAGAAATGAGGAAAACTTATTCGTACGCTAAAACCTAAATTTTAAAACCTAAAATTTTAAACTGATTCTTCAACCTATTTACTGCAAATATCTAAAATAATTGAATAATCCAGAAAGTTTAAAACACTCGCGCACTCACGAAATGGTACAAAAAAAATATAGATACATATGATCAACTAAAAAAAGTAGATAAATTAAATCTGTATAAATTGATATGTATTAAATGTAATGTTACGCTAAAGCCCAAGTTGAAGAAACGCTAAAAATCTAAGTAAAAGAGAAAACAATCCTATTACTAGTATCAATTTTGGAAATAGAATTTTATTATATGAATCTAAAGATTTTCATAATTTTTCACCCAAAAATGTAAGAAGTCATCGGCTAAAGATTCGGCCATATTTACCATACCGATACCTACCGATACCCCCAAAGTAGTTTAGGGCCCTGATCCGGCACGAAAATGACGCGACTTTTTTGACCTTTCTGAACCGCTGGACCTTTTTGAGCTCGAATTTTTACCTGCCTTGACCTTTTTGGCCTTCACCTTTTTGGGCCTTTGACCTTTTTTCGACCAACCCTTTGAGTCTTCCATGGTATTACTGAAATTATTTCGGCAACCTTTAAAATTCTTTTGGCCACCCCAATTTTTTCGGCAACCTTGATTTTTGGCAACCCTTCGAAGAAGGTTGCGCCAAACGGTTGCGTAAGGAACCGTTGTACGTATTGCCGGTAGGTGTTACGGTAAAATTTTTGGCCCCCCCCCCCCTTTTTTTTAAAAAATTATTTTTAACGCCCCCCCCCTTAGAAAAATTTTGTCGGGGGGGGGGGGAACCCCATGTTTGTATGACTGGATTTCAGTACGCCATAGCATAATTTTTTCATTCTTCATTTTTTTTTTTTCCCCCTTTTTTGAAGTCTTAACCTTTTTTGTCCTTCCCCTTTTGCTCCAAAGCGTTGACAATAACCATGGAGTCAATTTTGGCCACGTAATTTTTTGTCCTCTTTAGGCGTAGCCCTTTGAATGTCGCTTTACCTTGTCTTGACCATGATATTTCGCCTTGACCTTGCCACTATACCATGGGTCATTTTTTGCCCACGGTAATTTTGCCCAACCCTTAGGGGCTTAGCCCTTTTTTGATGTCTTACACTTGTTGACATGATATTCCGGGCCTCGACTTGCCATTACCAGGCTCAATTTGGCCCACCCGTCCATTATTCTTCCTAACTATAACGCATGTATGGATCTACCTAACTTGAACACCTACACACACACAAGCACACACACAACACACCACACACACACAGCACACACACACAACACTTACACTGTAACATAGCATCACGATACACTTACACTCACCCATAAATACTTGCACTTACATTTACAATTATACACACGTAACCAAAAACACACGGACCAATCCTTTGGTCTTCTATGGTCAATTTTTTGACCCACCCTATAATTCTTTGGCCCCCCTTGTAGAGGCTAGCCCTATTTAATTGATTTTCGAACTTTTTAACTTGACCAGGAATCGTTAGCTTGACATATTCAATGGATCAAGTTTTGACCCACGGTAATTTTGTGTCCTTCCTTTAGGGATAGCCCTTCTTGATGTATTCTTAACCTTGTTGACCATGATATTTCGCCCTTGAAACCTTGCCAGTACACCATGGCGTCAATTTTGACACGCTAACTGGATGGCTTTTATGTTTACCTAGATCACCGTAAGAAGTATCTAGGATGTGTTTATTAGTGTCTCTATGACTATTCAATGGAGTCCCAAGGCGTGCCAGAGTGAGTGCCAACGTGAGTGCCAATGAGCTGCCAATGAGGCCAAGTGAGTGCCAATGAGTGCCCAGTGAGTGCCACATAGTGACCAAATGAGATGCACATATTGCCAACTGAGTGCCACTTCTTTCAAGCCTTTTCTAGCCTCCCCTGAGCCTTGAATAGACGCCGATCATGGTGTCTACCCCTAGGTAAGAAGGTATGAGGAATTAAAATTTGTATATATTTTTATTTTTTGTATTCATTACAATAAACAGTAATTACTTCATGCTTATTGTTATTATTTAGAACAACACATACACACGCACACACGCCGCACAAAGATAAATAAGAAGATAGAAAGTGTTCTACAACTACAATACACACCACACTACACTTTGGACATAACCATACAACACATATTATAACACATTTTGTACGTTTTTTTACAAATAAGCACTTACATTTACACTTATACACATGGGGACCACACCCCACACACCACACACACACACTATACACTTATACACACATTCACTATTGATACTTATACACCATTACTATGACACTACGATTATCCATCGACGACTTACACATTTACACTTACACTTCACACACAGATTTACTTACACTCACAAACAGATTTACTTACACTACACACAGATTACTTACACACACAGATTTACTTACCACTCGCACACAGATTTACACACACACACACACACACACACGCACACACACACAACACACCCACGCACACTCACTTACCATATAACGTATAATTTATTAAAACATTTTTATGTTTTAATTAAACACGTTCATTTATTTAGATTACTCATTCAAATATAACTAAAATTCATTTTTCAAGAATTTTCTTCACACTTTCAAAATAAGTAAAATGATGTATGATTGACAAAGAATTATTACAAAGTATTCAAAGTTTTTGTTTATAAATTTTAACTATCTGTAGTTATTTCTCAAAGAAATTGTTATGATTTTTATACAATAGTATTTCGTGAATGCTTTTCAATTTATTTAACTTAAATTGCTAAGGTCAGCCCCTTAGCCCCCTCTACACCAAGCTATGGCACGTTTGTTCTATTGACTTACTGCTTACATCATCTATAGCCATGTAATAAGTATAAAAAACAAAATAAGTTCTCTCTGCTAACATAACATGTAATTTTAATTTAAATCTTGTCTAAGTCTTATCTTAAAATAAAATTTCACTACTACATTTTATATGTATTCCGCTCGATGTCAACTAATAAATATTTCAAAGTTTTTAAATAACTGTCGGATTTTCTTTAGGTATATTATCTAGTACATTGGACAATCCAGTCACGAAAAAGTGTAAATGCTTCGAAATGTGGCCGGAAACGAAACTACCTCTCTCTCTCTGTAAAAATGTGTTGAAATAACTACTTAGGTCTAAATTTGGGATAATCCTTTTTGTAGCCCGGGCGATTTAGGCCTAATTCCAGGTCAAAATATAATTTCAAACTGACCTTTTTCCGTAAAATGTGGTGCAATAACTACGTAGGGCCTAAATTTAGGCCTAAATTTAGAATAAGCCTTTGTAGCCCATGCTGATTTAAGCCTAATAACCAGGTCAAAAGGTAATTCCGTATAGACAAGAATCATTATTATTATTTTATTTTTAAAATATACTTTAGTGTTTAATGCGTTTCATTTTTTTAAGCGGTACAAAGGAGAATGTTTTTCCTACTATTGTGATTGGTCGGAGTAATCCTCATCTCTATATGACCATGTGATTGGTCGAGGATTATTTTATCGTCTTTTGAAAATTAACTTTGTTCTTAAACTTGGTATTGAGCAGGTGTGTGTTTTATAATCTTTTAGACCCAAACTCATTTTAAAATCATAGTCTTTTAAGCTGTAAAGCGGTGCACAAGTTATCTGAATTTGATATTAAAAGTGATTTTATTTTTACAAGTGTATCACTCATATTTATTAAATAATACGTTACAGTGAGGAATAATTATTAATTCACTGAATAATAATAATTAATTCACTAGTTCATAAACTAACCACCACAGGGCTCAGCTTGAGCCCCACCCGCAAAGGCAGCCAACCCCGCACCCGCTGGTGCGGTCGCGGACGCGTCCCCGCCCGCGCGTGTGCCCGCAGGCGCAATATTCCGCGTACTCGGCCCGCCGCAGTGCCCCCCAGGCGCAAATATTCCGGGTACCGCCACGCCTGGCGTGCGCCCGCAGGCGGCAATGAGTTCCCTCGCGAATTATTATTTAGAAACACATACACACAAACACGCACAACATACACACACACACACACACGACACTCACTTACACATATACGTATAATTTATTAAAACATTTTATTTTTATTTTATTATTATACTTATTTATTACTTCATGCCTATTGTTATTATTATTAACACACCATACACACACACACACGCACACCACACACACACACAACACATACACACTCAGAGTACGCACTCACACACTCGATATTTGATGCCTCAACTTTGATGCCTCAGTTTTGATCCCTCAACGTTGATGCCTCAGTTTTGATGCCCCATTTGATGCCTCAGCGTTTGATGCCTCAACTTTGATGCCTCAGCTTTAATGCCTCAGCTTGATGCCTCAACTTTAAATAAACTTAGCTTTGGTACCTCAGCTTTGGTGGTTCATCTTTGATGACTCATCTTTCGATTGGCGGTCTATCTTTGATTACCATCTATATTTGAATTCATCTTATAGCAGTTACAGCGTTACCATAGACACTACACTTACACTTATACACAACATACACTATTCTCTTATTCAAAACTCACACACACGCACATACACATAGACACTTACGTCACCCCCTCATAGACACTTACACTTTCACACACACACAATATATATTATATATATTATATATTATATATATATAATATTATATATATAGTAATATAAATAATATATATATATATATATATATATATATATATATATATATAAATATAAGTATATATATATATATATATATACTTCATCGCGAGAATATGCGCCTGCGGCGCGCCCGCAGCGGCGAGTACTCGAAATATTGCGCCGCGGGCGCACCGGCGGCCGAGTACCGGAAATATCGCCTTGCGGCGCCACGCGCGGCGGGGACCGCGGGACGCACAGGGGGTGCGGGTTGGCTGCTTTGCGGGGGGGCTCAGCTGAGCCCTGGTGGTAGCTTATGAGAACTAGTGAATTACTGATTATCATTCTAGTGAAATTAGAATTATTCCTCGAAATAAGTATCTTATTATAAATAATGATATACACTTAGTAAAAATAAAACAGCTTTAATAAATCCTTTGTTTAACCGCTTAAACAGCTAAATACTATGATTTTAAAATGAGTTTGGTCTAAAAGTATAAAACACACACCTGCTCAAATACCAGTTTAAATTTAGAAAAGTAATTTTCAAGAAGACAAAATAACATAATTCTCGACCAATCACATACGAGGTCAGTATAGGATAAGATTACTCCGACCAATACAAGTAAGGAAACATTTTCCTTCTTTTACCGCGTTAAGGATCTTACCGATCCAGCAATGTTTCAGTTTGAAAGATATTTATGAAAAAAATAAATACAATGATCTCTGTCTATACTGGGAATACCTTTTGACCTTATTAGCCTTATCGCATGGATACAAAAAGCTTATCCAAATTAGGCCCTAAATTTAGGCCTAACGTAGTTATTGCCACCACATTTGACAGAAAAAGCGTCAGTTTGAAATATCTTCTGACCTTGAATTAGCCAAATCGCCCAGGCTACAAAAAGGTTATCCTAAATTTTAGATCCTAAGTAGTTATTTCAACCACATTTTACAACAGAGAGAGAGGTCAGTTTCGTATCTTAATGAGGCGGGGTTGTTTTGTGTTTCTCGTGAGGGATTGTCCAATGTAACATAGATAATAAAATAAAGAAAATCCCGAATTATTTAAAAAGACTTGAAATAGTTTTTATTCATAAATTGATAGAATTAATAAGTTTAGTAAGTATAATTGTTATTTTTAAATAAGAACTTAGAAGTTTTAATAAAATACATGTTATGTTAGCAGAGCAGAACACTTGTTTTGTTATTTTTATACTTAATTCATGGGTAAAGATGATAGAAAAGCCAGATCATAGAACAAAACGTGGCATGCTTGGTGTAGAGGGGTGGTGACCTTACTGATTTACTGAGTTATTGCTTTAAGGTACGTAAGAATATATTGTTTTAATAAAATTTCATAAAATGTTAGTAAAAAGTTATTTAAAACTTGATAGTTTAAATTTATAAACAAAAGTTATTAACAAGTTGAATAATAATTCTTTGCTTCAAAGATATATTGACTTTAATCTAAGAAGTTTTAAGAAACTTTTGAAATAATTTTAGTTTATTTGATAATGAGTAATATAAAATGTACGTGTTAATTAAAACATAAAATCGGTTCGAATAAATTATACTCTAATGTGTAAGTTGGTTTTGTGCGTGGCGTGTGTGTGTGTTGCGTGTGTGGTGTGTTTGTGTGTGTTGTGTGTTGTGTGTGTGTGGTGTGGTGTGTGGTGTAAATCTGGGCGAGTGTAGAAATCTGTGTGTGTAAGTAAATCGTGTGAGTGTAAGTAAATCTTGTGTGAGTGTAAAGTAAATCTGTTGTGAGCTGTAAGTTGTGCTAAATGTAGTTGTCTATGGATAAATGAATGTTCATAGTGAATGTGTGTCATAGTGAATGTGTGAGTGTGTATAAGTGTAAGTGTTGTGTGTGTGTGTGTGTGTGACCGCATGTGTTTATGAAGTTAAATGAAGTTCTAGGTAAATGAAGGGTCATAAGTGATGTGGTGTATAAGTGTGCATAGTCGATGGTGTATAAGTGTAAGCTGTGTGGGTGATTGTGTGTGTGTGGTGTGATGTGTTGTGCGTGCGCCGGTGTTGCCGGTGTATGTGTGTCTAAATAATAACCAATAGGCGCTTAAATAAATAAACTAGTAAATAAATAAAAATAAAAATAAAATATAACAAATAAAAAAAATAATAATAAAATAAATAAAACATATAGATAAAATAAATAAAAAGTATTAAAACAAAATAAAAACATAATGTTAAATAATGAGTTAAAGCAGATAAACATGTGGTTAAAGCAGCTTAAAGCCAAGATGAGTTAAAGAGAAAGCAGAGAGTTAAAGCCAGGCCAAAGCAGAGAGTTAAAGCAGTAAAGGGGTGGCCACCTTGGGCATGCGCCAAAACGTGCGCATTGGATGATATAAGTGGCGCAATTGCTACGGGCTACTTTTGGGAGATTTTATATTTTAACGGGGCTACGTAGCTATTTCTCGAATTTTGTAGCTCGACTCATATTCAATTTATTTACTGCCAAAACTTTCATATTTGAACATGATTTTAACTTACCTTGTAATAAAAATAAAAACACGTCAATGATCATGAGTTGACATCTTTGTCGATTTATCAGTTGATAGTGAGGTAGTGTCTCTCTCTTCTACATTACTTGATTTTTATTTTTCATAAGCAAGCATATTAGAATATTAGCTAGCCGTATTTTTTACATCAAAGAAATTCGAAAATAGTTAATAGGAAATGACATTCTGTATTTCTTTATATAATATAAAAATATAATAATATATTAATATATATTATATATTATATATTATAATAATATATATATAATGATATATAATATAATATTGTAGTATTTATTATATATATATATAATATATATATATAATATATATATATATATACTATATTATATAGATATATATTATGCGCCGCATCTGACGTCTGTGAAAAATTTGGCCATGTTATGAAAAAAGTGGCCACTCCAGCAGTAAAGCAGTGAAGTTAAAGCAGTAAAGCAGTAAAACAAAGCCTTACTAATCCTTAGGTAACACCTCTGATTACTGATTTCTGCTTTAAGATGTACGTAATAAATTATGAGTTAAGCATAAAAACATAGATTTAGCAGTGAGAAACATGAGTTAAAGCAGTAAAACATGAGTTAAAGCGTAAAGCAGTAAAACAACAGCCATACTAATCCCCTCTGTGTTAGGTAACACCTCTATTGATTGACTGATTTACTGATAATATATAATGTTATATAAAAAATAAATAGAATAATAAGCAGTAAAACATATGAGTTAAAACGTAAAAAATGAGTTAAAGCAGAAAACATGTGTAAGCAGTAAAGGCAGTAAACCAAAAGCATACTAATCCCTTTGTCGTTAGGTAACACCTCTATTGATTTACATATTTACTGCTTTAGAAATTTTAAAATGTTAATGTTTTTATAAAATGTTTCGTACAGTTGTAGTAAAATAAGAATGTTTACTTATCAGACACTCTGGTTTTTTCTATCTTACATACAATTTTAAAATTTATAATTAAACAGTATAAGTAAAAAGTATTAAGTAAAAATAATTGTTAATAAATTAGTGTTAAATAATTTTACTATGAGTACAGTTTTAGGTTCGCGAAAATTTTTAATAAAAAGTTTAAGTTATGAAATAAAAAATGAAGACGTCATAGTTATATTTGAAAGAAATTTCTTGAAATGTTAAGTATGAAATCAAAAATGAAATGACTTAAGTATATTATATTTTATCATTCAGCGCGGTCGCACTGCGTGTGCGGGCTCCATCCATTGTCGGGAGGGGGCTTGCTGCGCCTTGGTGGGCAGCTTATTCTGAGTAGACAATAAAGATGAGTCATCAAGATGAATCATCAATATAGTCGTATCAAAGCTGACTTCATCAAAGATGAGTCATCAAACGATGAGGCAACAAAATGAGCTTCGATGTGTGTGAGCTTAGTGTAAGTGGACCCTGTGCGTTGTGAGTGTAAGTCTGTATATGGGCTAGTGAAGGGTCTATGGCGAGTGTAAGTGCTTATAAGTGTTATAAAATACTAACTCATAGTAGGAAGCATTCTAGCAAGTTTGTAAATACACCAATCGATTCCTCATACCTTATTTTACCTAGGTAGGACACCCATATAGGCCTATCAGCTCAGGGAGGCTAGAAAAGCTTAGAAAAAAAGTGGCACTCAGTTGGATATTGGCACTCATTGGCACTATGTGGCACTCACTTGCAACTCATTGGCACTCACTTGCACTCATTGGCACTCATTGGCACTCCACTTGCCACTCACCTGGCATCACCTGCGCACTATCTAAATTCATAGAACACTAACTAGAACATCCCTAATACTTCTTACGGTGATGGGAACCATCAAAGCCATCCAGTTACCGTCGGTCAAAATTGACCCATGGTGATATGGCCAGGTCAAGTGCGACAATCTCTGGTCAAACAAGTTAAGACATCAAACAGCTAAGCCCCTAAAGGAAGGACAAAAAATTACCGTGGGTCAAAATTTGACCCATGGTATCTGTCAAGCTTTGGAGAAAAGGCAAGGACACAAAAAAGTAAAGACATCAAAAATAGGGCTAAGCCTCTAAAGGGGCCAAAACTTAGGTGGTCAAAATGGACCCATCTAGAAGACCAAGGATTCGGTCGGTGTTTGTAGTGTGTAGTTAAGGTAAATGTAAGGAAGTATCTATGGTTGAGTGTAAGTGTCATAGTGAATGTATGAATAAGTGTAGTGTTGTGTTGGTGTGTGTGTGTCTGCTGTGTGTGTGTGTGTGTGTGATTGTGGTGTTGTGTGTGTGTGATTGGTGTTCAAGTTAATAGATCCATACAATGCGTTCAAGTTAAACGAAATATGTGACGGGGGCCACAGTGGCAAAAAGTAGCGTGGCCAAAAAAGACCATGGTACATGCAAGTCGAGGCCGGAATCATCATTCAAACAAGGTAAGAATGAAACTGTTCTAAGCCCCTAAAGGGTGGGCAAAAATTACCTGGGCAAAATTGACCCATGGTATATGCAAGGTCAAGCCGAAATATCAATGGTCAAACAAGGTAAAGAAATCAAAAAGGGCTAACCTAAATTAAGGACAAAATTACCGTAGGCCAAAAATGAACCCATGGTATCTTCAAGCTTTGGAGCAAAGGGGAAGCTATAAACATTCAAAAAATAGGGCTAAGCCCCCTAAATGAAGATCAAAATTACCGTGGCAAAATTGACCCATGTCGAAAAATTACGGGGCATAAAATAGGGGCAATACGTTACTACGGTTTTGCTTGTGCAAAACTTTGGCGCAAACTTCTTCGAGAGGTTGCCAAAATCAGGGTGCCGAAAATATGGGGTGGCCAAAAAATTAGGGTTACCGAAAAAATACCGTGGTCCAAAAATGACCCATGGAAGACCAAAGTTGGGCCTAAAAAAGGTCAAGCCCAAAAAGGTAAAAGGCCAAAAAGGTCAGGTCAAGTAAATTCGAAGCTCAAAAAAGGTCGCAGGTCAGAAAAGGTCAAAGAAAAAGGTCGCGGCATTTTAGCCAATACTGATACCGGAAAAAAGGCCAATATTTTCAGATACCGATATATCGGTACATCCCTTGTATATATATAATAGTTTATATATATATATATATATATATATATATATATATAATTATATATTATATATATATATATATATATATATATATATATATACTATTATATATATATATATATTATAATATATATATATATAATATAATATATATATTATATTATATATATATATATATATATATAATTATATATATATCCCCCAGTCAGTCGCTCACCGTGTAGTGTTGGGGGCTCTCTGGGTGCTGATTGGCGGGAAAATACGGAAATACCCCCGCCATTCAAGCGTCCCTAGAGCGAAGAGCGATTTTTTTTTTTTTTTTTTTTTTTTTATTTCAAATTCCCACCCATAGGTCCCTTTAATTTTTGTATAAGGTTACCCTCCCCTTTTCCCATCACAGCCCTTGGGCTATCCGGTGCCTCTTCCCGCCACGGGTTACAGTGCACCCCACACTTCCTCCCGTGGATGAGCATTACAGTTGAAACCGGTCTTACGCTTCACCTCCTGACCGGCCGCCAATGTAGACCCGAGCCTTGGCTAACACTGGGAGCGTTCTGCACTTGTGTATAACTCTCGACTTATAACGCAGAAGACATTAGGGCCGTGTGTTACACGGGTGGACCCCACGTAAAAGTCTTGGGAAGGATCTTCCGAGGCCACAATCCAACAGCCCCAACCCATACGAGGTAGGAGGTCACAGGGATGATTTAGTGCGTCTCTCGTGGACCTGTGGACCGCTTGAGAGAAGGATTACCCTCCCTTATGAAAGATATATGCACATTCCACGATTTCCACTCCGTTTTTAACAATATATCTACATTCTTATTGCTATTGCTGTATCCAATTAGAGCACGAAGTTTGTCAGGTTAAAAATATTTCTTACTGGAAATCTTAAAATGAAATACGAGTAATTAAAAAGGTGAGTTAAACAACAATTACCATCTGTCACCCAGCCTGACCTTACCACGGTCCCTACTACTTCTAGGCCTGGTACCTATGCTACTTTCCTCTCTGCCTACACCTGAGGGTCCTTTTGCGGAAATTTCACCGATCGCTCGACCAGCAAACCGAACACCCCAGGTGCCCCAACGGCCCGGGCAATTCCGTAAAGGTGCCCCCCGTAATAGTCGTACTCATTCGCTTACTCCATACGCTGCACCCCTCCAGGAATGTCAGTCAGACATGTCATTCCCGATGTGTACATACTACGACTCCGCTACCTCCAAAAAACTCTTACTGAGCACCAGAACCTTCCTCTCGTAGGGCACTCGAAAAAGCCTTAGGAGTTGAAGACCCTCCAGTCACATTGATGAGGATTGGGTCCATTCTAAAAGCTGCTAACCGAAAATCAAAAGTTCCATACTGTCATCCTTAACGTCTCCTGGAATTCCTGTTATTTCTACTCCTGTGACATAAGAAACACATCTAAAGGCACTAGTTTATTGTCCTATTACAGGCGAGACGAAGACCACAGCTGTTCATTTGGCAAGAACTCCAACAGAGAAGAATTTTCCGTCACAAAACATTTATAGATTCCCCCTCGCCGGGAAACTCCGGACAAACCAAATCCCCCGTTTATTACTGACCTTTAACACCCCTTATCCCCCTACAAAGGTCAAAATAGGTTTCAATTACATGTTCGCACGTTATCCTCGACCCAGACGTGGCTTCAATGTCAACGATTTGGTCATCCCCAAAATACTGTAGGGTACAGCGGAACATATGCCCAATGTCTCGGAGAATTATTTCACACGCATGTGTAATACCCCTGAACTGCAGAAACTTGTTAAGGACCCCCAGGCTTCCTTCTTCAAATTGCCCGTAAGTGTAGTGTGTGTCGCTCTCCATAGTCAGACTGCAAAACAAAATATACTATAATTGAGCAGGAGAGATGGCTATACCGCCAAGCTCAACGGAAAACAAATATCAACAAAATCAAATCAAACCTTACCGCCACAATCAGCTACCCACCCACGCCTTCACGTGTTATCGCCAACACAACCCTCTCCTACATAAGAATCTCTCTCTTAAATTCGCGTATGAACATCAGGCAATACTGCAACCCAGTCTACCTGTACTGCCCACACTACCAACTTCTCAAGAGTACAAAAGCAGCCCTGATTCAATCATGCCCGTCAAAGAAGCATCAACAAGCCTTATCCTGGCATTAACTCTCAACAAGCATACCAATGAAACTAAGCTAGCTTATCCATACCAATATTGGAAAACACTTTCCTGCCAAAGACACACTGTCCCTACTCACCAAAACTGTTCACCAAACTTATGCGAAGAGGACGCGTCTCTTTGTCCTTAATTCGCCTCCATTCATTACTAAAACCCTCGGTAGAAGACTGTGTTAAAGAACACACAAGAAAAGAATAGCGCCAAGTTTAAAGATTATTCGCTTAAATATAAAACATCCGAATTTTAAACAAAAACACCAGTAACCCCAGATGTAAAAAATGTGCAACTCAGAATAGACCTCGCCAAGCTACTTGTCTGAGACAAATCCAAGGCTTTAATAGACTGTTACCCATAAATCCCAACTACATGAAAACTACAACCAATCATCTAATTATCTCAAGCCAGTTTTAGTTCCCTCTGATTCTTCCTATATTCTTCTCCCAGTTTCCTTTATCAGCCCTCCTAAGGATTCTTACCCTCAGAAGTGAATTGGATAACAGTCCCAACAATGGAGCTTGATTGCGATGACCCATTCTCGTTTCTACTGTTCCCTGCACTTCCGAGAAGTGAATGGAAACTGTTCAACGTAAACGTCGCAAACGCTCTAAACGTTCTGGTCTGATGGAGCATGAAGATGACCAGAGGTCCCCATTCCTCCAAATCAAACTAACCAATTTTCCCAAAATCAACCCGCAATGATGAAGTACTTGGAAAATCTCCGACAGACCTTGCCAATTCATCGAATCCCATATTAGAAATCGATGTGTAACCCCAATACATTCTCACAAAGACAATACCCTTCTGGATACACCCCTTCCTTCCCCATTTCATGGAAACAACTCTATGTCCCTTTTGTACATTTCGAAATCTGACTTTGTAAACTTTCAATCCTAACTTTGTAGATTCCGAATTCCGATTCTCTTCTCTATATAACAACCTCAAACCCAGCTTAAACAATAGTTGGATATTCTGATTTGATAATTACAATATTATATTCTACGTCATTATCTAATAGGTAAGCTCTTTCACCATAATACATCTGAATAACTCCTCCCTAAGATAGAACGTATCAAACAATACCTAACATATCTCTGGTTGATTATAATGACTACCCTGGCCCCCCTCATAGGTTTATGTTCCCCCTCCTCTCGCCGAGAGCCCACGTCTTCAAACTATGCTCACTTCCTCATCCGTTAAATCACCACTCATCTTAAGCTCCAATTACCCCCGTCATCAATAGAGACATATTATCCCTTCTAAGAACTCAATACCTCTCCAATTAGATGTCGTATCCTCAACTCAATGATATATCTTTTTCTCGTTCAGGGGTCCAATACGAAATGTAAATGGTTCGAATTTACTCTAATTTCGAGAACTGTTCACTAATAATACTTAATGTACACCAAGTATTAGTTAATTAGTTTGACTCAGAACTCCGACATATATGTCAATTCAGTTGACTTACTAGTCAACCATTCTGAATATAAATCGCTAACTACGTATAACTTATTCTATATAGAAAAATATATACGGTGGACCTCATTTATAGGGGGAGTCAGAATACTCATTCACAAATCATATCCCCTAATCACCCAGTCCTCTCTTACCAAAATACCAAACTTTCATATGCTATATATAGAGTTAAGCGGCAATGTGATATCACTATTCCACGACCTTATATCTGTTATTACTATCTACTTGGGCTCACAAGTATATGGTGAATATTTATCATAATGGTTACGATATATTATAGCATGAATCTTTTATAACAGCTCCCTTCTCCGTTGTAATATATATTACTAGGTGTACTTCAACTCCGCCACCCTTATATGGTGACTCTGTCCTTCATCTAAGATCTACTAATGATTACTTAATAAGTCTCCTAACCCCTTCCCTGGAGTCATACTTTATACACAGGACTCACCAAACCTTAATATAAAATGACGTAGTTTGATACCACTAACTTCTTAATATTGTATCGACATTTCCTTTTATTTGCTCCCATCCCTTATTGGATCTTTTACCTGTCTTACTCGTCTATTGATATTCTTATTCTCATAGCCTATAGCCGTAATTACATTACCCTAATTAGTATAACACCGAGCTATGCTTCCCCTAGACCTACATTGCAAAAAAACCCAAACCTCCAGCTTTGGTCACGTTATTATATTGATACTCATGAGATGACGGAAGGTGGTACTGATCCTATTAATATGCTAGGCCAACAGCAAGGATCAGAACAATACCTTTAACATTCTCGCACATAATATAAAAATAGGCCGATCGAAAAGCATAGTGTATTAGTGGAATAGTACCTCTACAGAGCTTCTTTCCACGTAAACTCAAAAATTTGTCAAATCCTTGACACTCCAGGAAGCTTAGTCCGCAATTCCAACCAAGTCCTGCTAGAAAGCCCTGCCTGTCCAATTCCTCTCCTATTTTCATTATATTTCTGGTGACCGCCATAGTGAAGGGTGCGCAGCCAGGCGGCAAGTCCAGAGATAAGGGTACGATTTAATGATCTCCAAATAGTGCTTAATAACTGACCGAGATAGGTCTTTTTCTAGAAGATCTTACTCCTGCTCTATGACAAACATGTATTTGTTTTCTTGTTAATCTAAAACTGGGACGGCACTGCAAGCCCAGGCGCTAGAAATTGCCTCCTAGAGGTACTCTGATGAAACCCAGAGTAATTATTCCTATAGGAGGCATTTGAGCATAGCAGCAATCAAAGATATTCGCAATAGTCCACTTTATATTTGCACAGTGTCTCTTTGCTAGTTAACTGCTGAACAAACCTGTCCTCGCCTCGTGAATGCGCGTGTGGCAAAAAGTATATCTACCACGCAAACAGAGGTCAACATGTCTGCTTCCTCTCATCCTCAAATCATTCAATGGATTCCGGCGGCACTCCCTCCGACCCTCCATCCGCGTCCTTGATGATATCACCTGTATTTACTGACGAGCACTCTATATATATACCTCGTTGAACTACCGGATCTATGCGGCACCATGGCTCCACACCCGTTCGGTATGACAAATTGGCAAGGAAATTTAAAAACTTCTTGTTCTCCTAAGTGGCTGTATATGCAAGAGGTCTAATCAATGTAACAATATTAGGTATATAAAGCTAGCAAGCCTGTGAGCTTTGCAATTTTCCAAGTCAGACGTGATCTCGCTTGTCTGAAGAAGCTGATGAGAAACGACTTGCGGGTCGGATGATTCTTGGAATTTGTATCATAAACCCCGTGTAAGCTTTCCCCTACACCCAGCCACTAATTAACAATAAACTATAGCACGCTTCAAAGCTATCAGCCATCTGCATTATAACACTATGGCCATGGCATTCGATAACCACATACAGACTCGTCAGCAAGTCGAGCAATAGTGAGTATGTGTGGCCTCTAAATGACTCTTCGAAGTTCACCGTTGTGTATTCTAATGGAGTCTTACCGAGAATTCTGTAATCTTATTGGACAGGCGCACTGAATTAACTTATAATCATTATATCTTAAACTTCTGCCAGCATTTTTCCCATCCCTATTATTATTAACGGGACTATGCATACTTAAAAGTATGCCTTTAGTGCGTCTAGAAAATTTGTCGGGGGGCCATGGTCCCCCTGTACCAGATCTGCGAAGAAATCTTTTTCCCACCCATTTGGAGCCGTCACGCCCTCTCCCCTTATAAATATCTTTCTCCAATTCCTCTCAATCACTGGAAAAATTACCGAAAGTATGGCAAGATACTAAACCTAAGACCCTATTCGTATACTGACCTGTTCACTCTATGGAAATTTAATGAGAAAATTGAGTTTCTGGCGGTCCTCATTCCAAGCTTTAAAAGCCGTCCACCCCCTTTAAACGTACGTCCCAAATATTGTATTCTCGCAAAATCTGCATCGTGAACTCTTGTAGGAACCCTATTGTTTAAAAATATAGACCAGACATCCAGAATGACCTTCAATCAAACGGTGGGTGGTTTCTTGGGTGTCATTTATATTTTTGACCTTGAAAATAGTTATCAGACACAACGCGTGAGATAAACTTAGGATTTCTCCTTATAAACTCATTCGCGTTGTTTACCGTCGATGACATATACTCCTGTCATATTTTAATCAAATGCCTTTATATACACACTAGATTCTATCCAGTGTTATTCGTGGCTCTTCTATATCTCTGTCACGCCACTTTAATCGGTAATGATGAGCGTTCCGCTGTTAGTAGTGTGTATTAGTGTTATCATACTATTTGCTCTTTAGTGATTTTATAAATGATATTGTTTACCTCTATTTCATCAGGCGATACTGTCTCAATTTTACTATCTTATATGCTAATGATACGTTAGAAGCTATATACATAAGCCGTTATGCCAGGACTGCTACGTTTTCTCGAACTGAAATAACTACTTCAAATACTAGCTATTTTTGAAATATTTCTACAATATGGTCATAGTCATCCCATGCTTCCATTTTTCTCTCCACTGTCAATAAACCTACAGCAGTGTTTTTAAGAAATAATAAGTGAGGAATCGAAGAATACCACTATTATTCTCTCTCCAGGCGACCTCGTTATAATATAGATTCAGCCCATTCGAAGCTTCACAGTAGGTATCAATTACTGATAGCTCATCCGTAGATGACATTTAATCATATGCACCGCATAATAAACATACTTAAAAAACATAATTTATCATGCGCTACCTTACCTTTGTTACGTCATAATCCTCGCTACTTTCACTATAAAAAATTACTTGAGTATAGGTGCTATGATTAACATAAATCCCTTTTACTCTTATTTACGAGCCCTAATCTCTATAGCATCGAAACTGGATTTTAGAGCTAGTATGCTAAAGTATTATTAGTCTAAGGCCTCCACGAACTACTACTACAAATCCATGTTGAGATCCATCCAAACGAAAGCGTAATTCCTATATCTCCACTTAGTAGTAGCTTTATCGATCGTATCCCTCACCCAGGTGAGCCTGAAAGTTGATATCCAATGTGTATAGCCTCACTACTCACCTTCGAGAGAATTACTATTATATGAGTGAAATAGTAACAGATAATTATCGCTTTTTCAAAAACCCTCATAATAACCGTTGCTCTGACACCATTCTGCAGATATAGGTACACTCATGAAATCCTTTAAATATTTACTTTGGCCATATTGCAAGATAACTAGTATTTCAATAAACATTCTCTTTAATAATATCTATCTACTCAACATTCCATCTATTATGCAAAATAATAAATAAGATGTACTAGCCTTTACTACTTTTTTTGCGATAGTATATCAGGTATATTTAACACACCTATTTTAGCTTATTATTCCTATATATACATCTTATATCCTACCATGCCTAGGCTCTTGAAATAATATATCTCTATATAGTATCATACTCTCCTATATACCTCAAGGAAATACTCGCCTGCCCGACCTTGCTCACTCTGGTTTAAAAAGTCATCTTATCTGAGTCTCTCACACCGTCTCTAGTCTTCAATTCTCGTATTGAATCTTTTACTCCACCGCTGTTATCACCTTGAACGCTTTACTAAAAGATAGGGGTACTGGGCGCTTCTTGCGTTACTTTTACTTATACTCTGCAACACTACATTACCCTAATTACCCTCCCCCTTATGTACTATTCAATTTTACTAGACAGTGAATGATTATAACGCTATAATGTAGTTTACCCTATTACTACGAATTTACCTACCATTTTAAAATACCCTAGTAATCAAATAACTCCCCTTTTTCAATAATGTCATTTATCATTAAATTCGCTTTAGTAGCGCGTATCAATAGCTGACGTATAAAACCCCTTATTCTAATAAACGCAATTAGGATATCTAACTGTAGTATACTAAATCAAATTTCTTCTCGATCTATTCCCTCTACGTTAGATAATAACATTATAATTTAATTATGTTAATAGTTGTAACTCCCTACTTAATGTATTAGGTTAGGTAACTGGCAATGATAATCCTCTCTCGCTGACCAAAGATTTAGAAATCGAATCAATGAAGAAGAAATCAGAGGAAAATCATGAGGACGAGATTTCTGGGGAATGCATGAAAGTAAATTTACATTCATTAGGAATTTGTTCAGAAGTATCTTATAAAGATAACGAAGGAAACTTTACGTTTTGTCATACTCCTAAAAAAGGTGAAAGTCCTAATGAAGAGTGTTCAGCAGATTGTATTCCGCATGATGAATGGATTGATTTGGATAATATATATACCAGTTTAGTTTCTAAAAAGGTTACCGGGACAGACATTCCATCAGATATGGACGGTACTATTTCGTATTTAGATGATTTTTGTAATACAGATAGTAATTTTGTTAGTTCTGATGAAGGTTGTTTACCGAAATCTAGTAATGAAAGTACAAAAGAACAAAGTCCTGATTTAATTTCGGTTACATTTGAAAATAGAAAACTTCCAAACACAATTTCTGAAAATTCTTACAATCATGCGCCAGAAAATAAGAAGCACTACAATAATCAAACGTTAGCTGTTGCTATTAACTCTATGTCAGATTCAGTTGCTTCTTGTTCTAAGAAACCGATATCTATAGAGAACAGTAGAAGTTTAAGTAGTTATAACTCAGAATCAAATATAGATACTATTAAAAGTATAGAGTCTAAAAAAGTAATAAACATTAAACCAGGTCTTAAATCAAAAAGTTTTCCTAAAAATCTTTCAATGCCTATACCGAAAGGAACTTTGAGAGTAAGATCTATTGATTTACCACCTTCTAAATTTAAATCTCTCTTTGCTGGTTCATCTTTAGTTAATTTGAAAACTGTATCTCTTAGTAAAGTTAAAAATTTTAAGAAAAATTTAAATATGGTGTGTTCAGATTTAAATTCTGAATCAACATATTCTACCTCAGTTAAAAATAAATATTCCATTAATCCAGATGTGTTAAAAACTAAACTTCTTGCTTTATCCACGAATGGAAAGCATAAAGTTGACAAAATATCTTCAGATACTAACAATCCATGTGAGAATAATTCTTTATCTGATGAATTAGCTGTTAAAAATTTAATTACCCCAAATAGTTCATCGCTACCATCAACACCACCTCCACACGATCAAATCATTTTAACCTATGATAAAAAAGATATTTCCGAGCAAACTAAAAAGCAATTAATATCAACCCTTCCGCAAAGTTTCAAAATATATAATATCTCCACGAAAAAATTTATCGCCTCATCTCACATCGATAATGAATCAAATTATATTAAAAAATTGGAAGATAAAAAACGGTAAGTGTTTTTAAAAGGTTTAAATATCCAAACTTTTTTATTTTTTATTCTTTAATATATAAATATAAATAAAAGACTTATTATATCCTGAATATTTAAAAAAAAAAATAATTATTTTTTTTTATAACTTTTGCATTTGTACTGTATTAATAAATTAATTGCTAATTTGTTCATTACTTATTTAAAGACATTAGATATTAAACTATAAATGCTTTCAATTTTTCAAGAGAATTAAGAGGTTTATGTGTTAAATGTTCTTCAGTAGAAGAAGTTCTACCAATTTACTGGAAAAACTTACGGAGTTTTTTAACACTAGCGAGAAATTTCGGACCTTCTTCAGCAGATTCGCAGACTTTTTCTACTCGTTGCAGTGAAAGGTCAGTTGAGGTGAGTAATATATATATATATATATATTATATATATATATATATATAATATATATATATATAATATATATATATATATATATATAATAATATATATATATATATATATATAATAATATGATATATATATATATATATATATATTCATTTC
Source organism: Trachelipus rathkii (assembly GCA_015478945.1). Lineage (NCBI taxonomy): Eukaryota > Metazoa > Arthropoda > Malacostraca > Isopoda > Trachelipodidae > Trachelipus > Trachelipus rathkii. Next base: position 22,177 of record JABUQX010001121.1, read on the forward strand.
TTTCTTCCACCTTCCTCTTTGCCCAAGATTGGGGGTAAGGTATAGCTGTCACAAGCATCGGAAAGAAAAAGCAGTAGGAGAACATGACAAACGTCCGAATAAGAAAGCCCAGCCTTACCGCCCCCTCGTACCATTAATTAGTGAGACCTTCACAGACAGAAAAAATCCACCCTAGAGCTTCACGGGACCCGACGGACCCTCACTAGTAAATCGTCAATGTAGTAGGGTTCATCCCCCTGGCCAGTGGGCCACAACCATGCCCCCAACAAAAACCCGCCATTCTCTCCTATATCATGCAATTTCCTCGCCTCTGCCAAACTACATTTCTCTCCTTCAGACATCTTGTTCACCGACTCAATCCACTTTCTCTTCGGTCTCCAGCCGGTCGCCGTTCCAACAACACTCTCCACGTATACATCCGCTAACCAACGACTTTATTCATCTCTTTCCACTATGACCAAACCATCTCAACATACTTTCATTTTATTCTCTCATTTTACCCGCTTCTTCACACCACACCCACTCTCTAATACGTTCATTTCTCACTTTATCACTTCTCACACCTAGCAGCCCCTAAGATTGCCATCTGAACACATTGAACTAGATCTATACTTCTTATTCCAGACCATTAGTCTCACTTACCATACAAAATAACACAGGTAACAACATCACCCTCATGTAAGACTCTTGCGCACTCAAAGACTTAGTCCCTTTACATTCACCAACATTTTAATTGCACCAGCCCACCTTCCTGCCATTCACAACTTTCCTTTACTTACACTCTGCATCATCCGTTTCCCTTCTCGCGTCCAACACAATACCCTAAATATGTAAACTCAGACACTTGCTTCCAGCTGCTCACCATCTAAATAACTTCACACTGAGGACTTCCTCCACTCACAACCAAACCTTACTCTTATCTACGTTTAACTTTCAAACCCTCTCCTTTTACTCACCCTGCCCTGGAAAAAATCTCTCCACCAATCCTCTCAAACTCTGTTTAGATTCGCCAACAGAACCAAATCATCCGCTTACAATAGGTAGGCACCCTCCACTTCCTCTCCATCTCCATCATTCGAACACCATTTCCTGCCATCCCACCTCGAAAATCTTTCATAACCCCATCCATATACACATTTGAAACAAAGGAGACATACACAACCCTGTCTCACTCCGCTCACCTCACCATAAACAATCACCATGACACCATTTATTCTTACACACGCTTCACTATCGTCATCATTACTTTTTACTACATTCAGAATCCTACCACCACACCATATATTACTATACCTGCCATAAGGCTTCCCTATTAACTCTATCATACGCCTTGTTGTAAATTCCATAAAACCTAAATATAATTTATATTTATTATATATATATATATATATATATATATATAATAATATATATATATATATATATATATATATACATTATTATAATATACTATATATATATATATATTATATATATATATATAATACTATATATAATCATCATTCATTCATCAATTCCTTCTTTCCACAAGACTGGGGTAAGGTGCGTGACATGCACCGGAAACAGAAAAAGTAGTAGAAGATCATGACACAAGTCGAAAAAGAAAGCTCAGTTACGTCCCCTTTATACCTTTAGTGAGAACTCGTCGCAGTCAGAAAATTCCCTAGACTTCACGACCGCTACCCTCCCTCACTAGGCCATATCGTCAGTGTAGGGTCATCCCTTCGCCCAGGTGGCCCACAACAATACCCCCTCACAAAACACCGCCATTCACTCTATTATGCACTTTTCTTCTCGCCTCTGCCAAACTCACATTTCTCTCTCCAGACATTCCTTTACTGACTAAATCCACTTTTTCCTTTGGTGTCCCATCCTCGATTCCCAACATACTTACCACTATAAATCCGTTTTTCCAGACGACCATCATTCATCCTTTCCACTGACCAAACCATCTCAAACATACTTTCATTTATTTCTCTCGTTTACCCCTTTCTTCACACCACACAACCTCATACGTTCATTCCTCATTTTATCAATTCTTCTCACACCTAGCACTCCCTAGATTGTCATCTGAACACATTGAACTTTAATCTATACCTCTTCTATTCCGGACCATAGTCTCACTAATATACATTAATTAACACGCGGGTAACAACATACCCTCAGTAAAGACCCTACGGCGCCACTAAAGCTTAGCCCTTACACCTTTTAAGGATTTAATTGCACCAGCCACCTCCCTGCCATTCACAACTTTCCTACTACACTCTGCATCATCTGTTCCCTTTTCATCCAACATATATCATAAATATTTAAACTCAGACTCTTGTTCAGCTGCTCATCATCTAACATAACTTCACACCGAGGAATGTCCTCACTCACAACCATAACCTACTCTTATCTACGTTTACTTTCAAACCTCTCCTTTTATACCCTGCCAAATCTATCTACCAATCTCTCAAACTCTCTTCAGATTCACAACACAAAACCAAATCATCAGTATATAATAGGGCACCCTCTATTCACCTCCATTCTCCATCATTCTAACACCATTTCCTGCCACCCCCACCTCCAATTCTTTCATAACCCCATCCAATACAAATTGAATAACCAAGGAGACAACACATTCCTGCCTCACTCCGCTATTAATATTAAGTCAATCACTTTTGACATCATTTATTCTTACACACGCTTCACTACCGTCATACACTTTTGATTCCATTCAGTAGCCTACCACCAACACCATATATCATTAACACCTGCCATAGAGCTTCCCTATTAACCCTATCATACGCCTGTTGCAAATCCATAAAACCTAAATACAATTCATTCTTCTTTCTCATTTTCTCAATCATTTGCTTCAATGTAAAGATTTGATCCACACATCCTTCTCCACTAATAAACGCTCCTTGTTTCCTTCACCAATCATATATATATATATATATATATATATATATATATATATATATATATATATATATATATATATATATATATATATAATATTTAAAATATATTAAAAATATATATTTTTATATATATTTATATATATTATAGTATATCGGTATAATAATATATATATATATATATATATATATATATATATATATATATATAATATATATATATATATATATATATATATATATATATATATTTATATAAAATATTTCAAACTATTTGAAAACTTATCCTTCTTAGAAATTTCCCTTGTATACCAGACTCATAACACGACTTCTGATATAAACATTCTACCACAACACTTCTCACAGACCTGATCCAACATATTCTTACAGGCTTCAACCAATATCCCCCCCCACTCCTTGGCACACTCCAAGTAGCTATAAATATCAACAAGGCATTCGATACAATACCCAACACCTATTAATAGAACAATTTTTGGACACAAACCTTCCCATTAAAAACAAAAAATAATGGCCAACTTCATCTCTGGTCGCACAGCCAAAGTCATCCAAGCCCGCATCATTCAAGCCCGCATCATCCAAGCCCGCATCATCCAAGCCCTCAGTTCATTCAGAATATCCAGAATATATAACGAATATATATCGCATCACTTGCTTGTGATCTCGTAATTTCAAAATCCAATGAAAATAAAATATAAATATCATAAACATAAGGCCCTAAGAATAATAACAGGCTGTTTTCCCACTACACTCATTTATCACCTCTAATCCGAAACAAAAATTCTCTCCTTTTAATGTCCTTATAGACATGACTAGTTGTCAACTATATAGTTAATCTTAATCCACAAACCACCCACTATACCAAACACTCCAACAATCACCAACACCAAGAGCAAACAAAAACACGCCTGCAACATACTATTCAGACATCAACATCTCTATACCACACTCGCCTCCTAATATCGCCATCATAAAACACATCCATACTCAAATAACCCAAAGAGTAATCTCCGCATATCCAAACACGTCCACCAGAAATTTCCCCAACAGAACAATCCTTGAAAAGCGAAACTCGCACAGCATTGTCACATCTCCGTTTTGGGCGTCACCCCTCCTTCCAAGAATATAAGTATATAAGCATAGAATAAGATGCCTTTCTCCGGTCACAGATGACACTAAGCACCTAGTGCTGGACTGTCCAGCCAGGCACACTGGATCCATCTCATCAGCGGAGGACCTCTGGGCTGAACTTGTGCTAGTGGCCAGAGTTATTTTTAAAAAAAGTTGGTTTTCTTCTACGCTGTTTTTTTAAACGTCCATCGTTTTCTATCGCATTTTTGTTGATTTTTTAATATTTTGTTTTTTAATACACAATCCCCAATAAATGGTTTTCATCAATAGCTTTAATAACACTTATTAAAGTGAATAAGTATTTGTTTATTGTAATTCATGATTTACTTTTACAAACCACAATAGGAATATTTTTTTACAGTGGTAACTGGTAAAGATTGTTGATTTATAAGTAAATTAATTCAACATTCTTGTAATATATTAATGCGTTATCACCTATCAGTACCACCATTAGGAGTAAAAACTTGGAACTCTTGAGAGCTGAAAATTTGATTTGAGAGTAATTGGTATTTTATGGTATCATGTTATTCATACAAGTTCAGAATGCGTATTAAACAAGCTATAGCTGTCCAGCTTCAGCATGAGTATATATGTAGACTGTGGTAACTGGTATTCCGGCAAATACATATATACCAAGTTTCTTAGATTTAGATATAACTGATAATTTTTCAGATTATCAGACTGAACAGATTCAGAAATAATTTTAGGACTGCCTGGCTGAAGCTATAGTTTAAGTTTACTAAATAGTAAATAATAAAAATGTTTATTACAAGAAACTGGATATAATAAATTGCTACTTTAAGACTTAAATTTATGGTTCACCTACTGGATGAGTTATTAAGCGAATATGCTTGGAACAAAAGAAACCCCATATTCATTCCGTGTTCAACGTTATAGACTGCGAGGAATTCAAAAGAAAAATAGCGGGTCGCAATCTTTTCACTGAGGTCTCAAATTAATGAACCAAGAAAAAAGCAACATATGCTAGGATCTATATAATCAGGGTCACACTTTCTGAAAGTCAGGGAAAAAAAAAATTGGGTCAGGGGTTTAGGGAAAGGTTTTAAAATATGCTGAAAGTCAGGGAAATTCCAAAAAAGTCAGGGAAATTTTAAAATTTCCAAACATATGAAGAATGATCCATGGACCAAGTTACATATTTTTGATATATTTTTTTTCCTTAGCCAAAATTATTCGGTAATGAGAGATGTATCTTGATAAGTGAATGGAAAAGGATGGGCAGGAATGACATTCCATAAATCTACTTCTATCCTGGTTTCTTTCTAATTTTAGTTCACTATTACCTAACTATTCTTCCTATTCTGTTCGTAGAAGTTGTTTCAAGTTCATCCTCCGATTTGAAGGGTGATTGGTATATGGATGTTGTTTTAGACTGTTGACTTATGACTTAATCTGTTCATATATACCTTTTTTTTTTTAGGGAATTATACTTTTTTGAGGTGTTTTTTTTTTTTTTTGAGGTTTTGACGAAGTGATTTTTTGATTTTTTGTGCAGTTGAAGTATTTATTATTTATTATAAATGACTTCAAGCAAAAAAAGCTTAACTTTAACGACCAGTGGTTGGACTCAAACTGAACCTGGGTTCATTTCTGTTCACAGATTTTCAATGTCTCGTACTTAATATTATGGAAAGATTTCTTAAGCCCAGTAAAATGCCTGCTACAACCAACAACTAATCTTTTTGCAATAGATTTACATGACAAACTTGAATGCCAGACTGTTGCAAATCAAAAATGACAGAAAGATATTTAGAAGATTGTCCTTCTGAAGTACAAGCCGTCAATGGCTCTCATCATTGGATCCTAGGATAGTTTTTCTCAGCCAGAACAAGGGGAAACAAAGATTTGATTTATTGCTAGAGGCATTTGTACACCAATAACCGAAATACAGATTCTGTTGCTGAGAAAGAAAAAAGCACTAACTCTACTTTTGCAGTGAGTCTTCATTCTACCCTTGAATTAAAAATTCAAAATATTTTTGGAGGTGATTGTCCTTCTAAGAGACTTGATGAGTTTTTTTTTTCTTCGATAGCACTGAGAATCAATGTTATGCGGAAATGTGGCAAATTATTAAATTAGGACTGATATTTTCGCATTGGAAATGCGACAGTGGAAGGAGGGTTTTCTATAAATAAGCAATTTTAGTGGAGAATCTGAACAAGAACATAGTCTCTGATTTCTTAAAGAGAGTGAAGCCTAGGGTTTTTCAAATTATGACAACTCTTCCAATCTTCCTTACACTCTAAAAAATGTTGACAAATGTAAGAGCTTGCCCATAGGAGATATTGAAGAACATCTCAAAGTGTCAAAACAGAAAGAAAAAGAGAGATAAAAAGGTTTTTGAATAAAGAAATATCCATACAGATCAATAAACTTGAGAGCAGAGAAAGATTGTAAAACTGAAGGCTTTAACAGAGAAGAACATTAATGAAATTCAAAAATTCAAATGCTTGAGAAGGAAAAAGTAACCTAAATCTCCCCATTTTAGAACTTTGTGATTACAGTGGACGCTATTCACCTAGCTATTAATGTAAGTTTTTAAATGTTATTTTCTTTTTGTTATAAAAAACTTTTCTTTCCGTTCCGTAACTCTGGTGTGATTTAAATGTCAGCCTTATGGCATTTACCGGGTGATTAGTAAAAAAAAAAAAGTATTTTTTAAAAATTCATCCTATGATGATGAACAATTTCTAAAAGTATAATTTTCAATAATTTAATGTATGAACTGAGTAAATAGGCTGCAATAATAATTAATAGATATTTTATACACCAAAAATAACGAACACGCTGGTCAGGGAAAATTTGCAGATTTGGTCAGGGAAAGTCAGGGAAATCAAATTCAAAATTTTAGTGTGAACCCTGTATAAAATGTAGTAGGGAAGACACCAAAATTAAATTCTTGAGAAGTAAGATAGAGAATACAAGTAAATCAGGGAAGAGGAATCAAAGTAAAGAGCATGCAAAATACTAGTATTTGTCAGTCAGAATTTGAAACTAACAGAGCATCAAGGTAATGTTGGAAGTAGTATTTAAACTAATCATACCAAATACTCTGGACCAACACACTCAGCCACGTCTTCCAGCACTTCATCAATAGATTTGATCTGCTGCTGCTAACTACCAGCTCTTCAGTATCATCACATGTACTATTATCAACCTTTATAAAGACATCTAAGTCTGTGAGAAAAGTAAGTCCAAAGACATTCAGAAGAGCGAGAATGTTGAAGGCTCTCCTTCAGATTTTAAATCAAAATCTGACTCCTCTTTAAATATACCATACGATGATAAATCGGATTTGTCACTAGGCGCCCTGATTGGACAGATGTCTGAGGACTCAGACGCTGATAATTATGATTCATACGCATCATATATTGTTCATATATTATTATAAAAGCTTGTTAGTGGTCTTTGTTAATTTGTTCTGAATTTTGATGTTGATACTCATAGATGGGAAACAATTTTTGGAACAGTTAAGCCTACTTATACAGTACAGTTATATGGAACAAAATCATTTTCAAGACTTAATAGTAATGAAAATAATAATAATAATAATAATAATAATAATAATAATAATAATAATAATAATAATAATAATAATAATAATAATAATAATAATAATAATAATAAAACTATAAAAACTTGTAATTTAATGTTATTTTGTAAAAAAGAAAAAAAAATTCGCTTGTAATGAAATTAGTTCTAAATAATAATAATAATAATAATAATAATAATAATAATAATAATGATATTATAATAATAATAATAAAACTATATAAACTTGTAAATTAATATGCTATTTTGTAAAAAAAAAAATCGCTTGTGTTTCGCCCATGCGTGTAGAAAGCTTTTTTTTTTTACACTTATATGGAACACTTTTTGAAATGAATTTTAACTATGAAGAGTGAAGTTATGTTAGTAAATAAAATTAAACTTTGGTGAATAAAATTAAACTTTGGATTTTCTGTTCTACTAAATATGAACAAAAGAGACATTTACCTTAACAAAAAAATATTAATAAACGCTAATATTTTTTTTCAATTTCAGTTTTGGTTAGCTCGTGAAATCGGTAAGGAGCTGAAAATCCGGAACCTTAAGGATCGGGAAAGTTGGAGTACTGCAAAAATCGTTTCATGGGCAAGAAAGCATTTATTTATTTACAAAAAGAAGATGGATATCTCTTACATATTTGGTGAGTTAACCACACAAAATGTTGGAATTGGTGTTTTTCCTGCATATAATATAAATCCTTTGAATCCGATACAATTATAATAAATATAGCCAAAGCATATTAAAGCTTCATGTATTTGTGGTTATTTTTTAAACTAAGGGACTAAGGAAGAGAGATAGCTTCGGAAAAAATGTTACATATGAATTTCATGAAAATAGTTTTCCTTCGTTTCCCTGCTACTTAATTTTAATATTTTTGGATAATAACACTGGTCACCAAAAATAACGTTTTGTCCCTTTCCTTTACCAAAATGATCAAATCCTATCAAAAAGAAGACGAGAAACCAGAATTGACGTTTAAAATCCTTTATTAGCTCTTCATTTCAAGATATATATGGAAACCTAGCCTATTCACTCTTCATTTAAAGTTATATGTGGAACTCTTACTAAAATCTCCAGTGTTTCTGTTTTTTTGTTTGTATCTAAAGCATCTCTTGTCACCTTCCAACAATAGCTAGCATGTATAGAAATTCCATTTGCTCTGATACCTTTTTTTCATTGCTAAAATGTCTTGGTGAAATCACTCTCCTTGCTCGTAAGTTACCCCATCACAATTGCTTGGGAAGAAGTCAAGATTTGAATGACAGAATTGTATTTTGAGTGACATATTACAACCCCATTCTCGGTATATTGTCAGAAGTTCATTAACAGCTACATCGTAATTTTCAGCTTTTAGATTCCCCAAGAAGTTGTCAATAACAGATTTGAAGACTTCCCATGATGCTTTTTCATTCCCTTGAACAACTCTATTAAAGGCTTCGTTCTGCACAGTTAATGAATCTGATGGCCAACAAAGATTCCGTCCTAAATCTTATTATCACTTAGATGTGGGAATTTTCTACCTAAATGCTCGAATTCTCCTTCCCGATTTATTGTCTTTACAAATTCTTCATAAGTCGTACTTTAATATGAAAAGGTGGCAATATGATTTTATCACGGGCAGCTAAGGGATTGTACTGGATAATTTTTTTTCAGACTCCATCACTTTCCTTACAGGACAGGGTTTTCTTTTGTATTGTGAAACCTATCCCGACTGTCCTCTCACAGATAAGCAGCAATTCATATTATACCCTAACTACATTCCGATTAAAATGGCAATAACCTTCAGATTCCCACATTTCTGCCACTGATGGAATTCATAATTTAATGTTTTCAAGTAGCAATTTGATATTTTCATAGCTCATCATCATATGTACTGCGTGACCTTTAGGATAAAACGGCAGTCAATTTCCATTTTGAAGCAAAGCTGCTTTCAAGTTTAATTTAGACGAGTCTATGTAAAGTTTCCAGTCTTGTGGATTATGCTCCATTCTCAAAGATGTTATCAAACCATTTACATCAATTCAAGCAACAAGGTCAGCTTTGTTTTTTTTGGCAACTCCAGATCTTATTATTAAATCATTCAGTTCCTCTTGCGAAATTTTATGTGGCTTATTGGACGAGGTTGATTCTGGTGTAAAATTAGGATCTTGCGGTAGAGACTCAGTATGTCCTTCACAACCACCCTCCATGTCTTCATCGAGCTCTAGGATGTAATGTTTTGGTGGAATAGGAACAGGCAGATTATCTTCTTCTACTACTGATCGTATAGCTTATGATATATTTGTATAGATGATGATCCACTTTTTCTTTCTAGACATTCCATATGTATAAATAACAATCACTTACGTGGTTGGTAAGTTCTCGGCATATCATGGGAAGAGTGCAGGGCATTGACCGTAATTTATTTAACCAACCACGGAGATTTACTACACACGAAGTACAGAAAAGGTGTGGTGATGAGGATTTACCCTGGTCTCCTATTTTACAACCAAAGTATTGGTAGTATGCTATCTTTATTAGTTGAGTAATTCACGGTTAAAGTCACTTTACCACATAAATAACGAAAATTATTCACACAACACATGCACGCGTCAACTTGAAATTTAATTAATTTGAATTGAAATAAAAATTAATTAGAAATTACGGAGGATTCACACAAGCGAATTATTTAGGAAAAATATGATGCACACGAGCCTAAATTTTTAGAATTAAACAGAAGACCCACACGATATAAGTTCTGTAAGCACAAAAAGGAATTTTTATATCGTCAAATGGCCTTCTTTTGGTAATAGAATGCTCAATCAGCATTGCCTGTTTCGATTCAATAATATCGCAGAAGATCTTGGGCACCATCGGAATTGTGGCAATTTTATAGCGTTAATAGTAACAATAAAAACAATAAAAATTCAATCTGTTGCCAACTCGAGTGTTTTATCTCTGTTCTTTGCAAAATTGAAAATTTTCCATACTAATTATTAACGGGAAACTTCTTATTTTTCAATGAAAAATTGAGAGTTAAATGATAGTTTTAATGTTCGATTCGTTTTAGCACATAAATAGCATAAAAATTGACTTAAATTGTCGAAAAATGAATTTTTGTGTTACTGTGGTCATCTATAAAGCCATATTCTTCCTTGCAGTAAATTATTTCTAATATTTTTCCTTTTTTTTAAAGACTTGAGAAAAACTTGTCATCCAAGAATACCATTAACACCACTTCAACTTTAAATTGTGCACCTCCTTGCACTGATGATTATAAAGGTAGTGAAGATGTGGACCATATGCCAGAAAAAAAGCTTGTAGTTCTTTTCTTGATAGCATAAATGTTGTTGATAGCGATGAAAATGAGAACAATCCAAAGATTGATGAAAGCCCTGGTAAATATCCTTTTTTCTTTTTTACATCGTGTTACTTGAATTTTATATATATATATATATATATATATATATATATATATATATATATATATATATATATATAATATATTATTATATATATATATATATATTATATATATATATATATATATATATATATATATGATATATATATATGAGTTGTGAGTGAGGACACGTCCTCAGTGGTTGGAAAGTTATGTTAGTATGGTGAGCAGCTAGACAAGTGTCCGAGTTTAAATATTTAGGGTATATGTTGGATGAGAAGGGAACGGACGATGCAGAGTGTAGTAGGAATAGTTGTGATGGCAGGAAGGTGGCTGGTGCAATTAAATCGTGGTGAATGCAAAGGGACTAAGTCTTGAGTGTGCTAGGGTCTTACATGAGGGTATGTTGTTAACCTGTGTTAATGTATAGAAGTGAGACTATGGTATGGAATAAGAAATATAGATCTAAAGTTCAATGTTGTTCAGATGGACAATCTTAGGGGCGTGCTAGGTGTGAGAAGAATTGATAAAATGAGGAATGAACGTATTAGAGAGTGGTGTGGTGTGAAGAAAGGGGTAAATGAGAGAATAAATGAAAGTATGTTGAGATGGTTTGGTCATGTGGAAAGGATGAATGATAGTCGGTTGGTTAAGCGGATGTATAGTGGGTGAGTGTGTTGGGAACCGACGGCTGGGAGACGACGGAAGAGAAAGTGGATTGAGGTCAGTAAACGAATGTTGAAGGAGAGAAATTGTGAGTTTTGGAGAGGCGAGAGTAAGGGTGCATGATAGGAGAGAAGTGGCGGGGTTTTGTATGGGGGCATCGGTTGTGGCCCACCTGGGCCAAGGGGATGAACCCTTACATTGACGATTTACCATAGTGAGGGTCCGTCGGGGTCCCATGAAGCTCTAGGGTGGATTTTCTGTCTGTGACGAGTTCTCACTAATTAATGGTACAGAGGGGGCGGTAAGGCTGGGCTTTCTTTTCGACATTTGTCATATTCTCCTACAACTTTTCTTTTCCGGTGCTTGTAGCGCACCTTACTCCCAGTCTTGGGAAAAAGAGGTAGCTAAAGAAAGAAAGAAAGAAAGAATATATATATATATATATATATATATATATATATATATATAATATATATATATATATATAAATAATAATTTTGTATATAATATTTATATATATATATATATATATATATATATATATATATATATATATATATATATTATATATATATATATATATATATATTTATTATATATATAAAAAAAGCTGGGTTGAAAACATACAAAAGTTGTAGTGCAGATTTGAAACAACTTTATTTTGGTGCTCACTTCAGATACAAACTGAAATGTGTTAAAAGTAAGTTCTTCAAGATTTGTTTTCATACCCAAACTTTACCTTGAATCTTTTTATTTAAAAACAAAAATATATATATAGCCAGATATACAGTATAGCTTAAATATCCTTACATTCTTACATGCTTAACAACCTGCATAGTACAAAATCTCATAGAAAATCAGATTTTGTCTGTACTGAAGGTATTTCGATTCGAGAATGTTTGGTTTGTAGTATTGCACCATGTCGAGAAGTATGACCAACGACCCTACTAGAAACAGCGGAAACATTTTTGACATTTCTTTCAACATCGACCGAATGACACGGATACTTTGGTAGGAAAATTTGTTGATTACTAACCAAAATATCATCACTAATATCATCAAGAAGAGGTGGGGGGGTGATAGGAGTACTCCCCCAGTCTATCAGTTCCATGTAGGAAGTGGCGTTGAGATTGACGTTTAGCTGCCTTTTATCA
>JABUQX010001121.1:40000-52500 GCA_015478945.1 Trachelipus rathkii
TTGAAATCACCGTCTTCATTATCTCGCTGCTTAATTTTTGTGCTGATTTAACGTCGAGAGATCTATCTCGATCTCCTAAATATTATTGGATTGATCTCAATCCACTACAGTCTCATCAATTCACCGTCTCTATGATCTCATAGAGCCTCTCTTATTTATTATACACATCTGGTTGTCGCTGTCACTGTTTTTACCACCACTCACTCAAGATTCCATCTGACCACAATTGACGATGCGCAACACCTACACGCGATGATGCTAGACAGACAAAGTAGTTCCACGACAACTACCCACCGATAGAGTAAGGCCTTTTCAGCATACGCCTGGGTTTTATTCAGCACATCTCCGTATCTCAGAGTGAAGGCTGAAGGTCTTAGAAGTGGGAAGAAATTCACGGTGAGAGACTCAAATTTTTCCTATTCTTACTATTGACAGTTCTTCATTTTCATAATCAGGGGTCTGGGAAAAGTCGATTCGTATTCTCTTCATTTGTACAGTCAGATTCATTCTGTTTCAATCAGAATTTCAGTTGCAGTTAAATTCAGTTTTTACGAATCCATTCGACATTCCTAGTCCCCGTAACATAAGAGAAAATTTATTTGGCGCCCGAACAGGGACTATTTTGTTCCTGTTTGGTGTCAGCGCGCCGCTGCGCATTGCCAATTCTCTGCTCATCACAGTTCTCTGCTTATCAAAAGTACTTCATATTGTCTACTTTTCATCGATTTCATTGCTGAAAATATTGGAGAAAATATTTCATATGGTTTCTTTTCAGCAATCTCGCTGAATCATCGATGATTTCGTATATCTCCACAAAACTCTGGTTGTTTTGAAACCAACATTGTTTTCGCCTCATATTGCTGGAACACTTTTCTCCCTGTTATTTACTCTGCATTCCCTTTTTCTCCTCTTTCTATTGCAGTGACTTACCGAGAAGTAAGAAGTAAAGAAGTAAGTCATAATGGATGATCCCAATAAAGATTTTATGGGATCGGGAGCGGAAGCAATGCAAGCTTTCCTAGAGGAGGATAAAAAGAGGCAATCGGATATAGATTTTGGTACTAGAGTTAGTGCTAGTGTTAGGGATAGAGTTGACAATTTGGCTCACATAGACTATTCTGATGTAGGGGTAGATAGGGCTAGAAACGCTGATGTTAATATCTCTAACATCGCACAGTCAGACACACATGCGGTCATGCCAATAGAGCAGGCCGAGGAATTAGTAAAAACACTGAAAAAGGATCTCGGAGTATTGAAAGAACGTAGATCTCAAAGGCTAAGGAACCCGGATACCACAGGTAAGTATGCTAGTCCGGTAAGTCAGCCAGCTCAGCAAGGAATTTCGGAGGAACGTCTCGTTGATCTTCCAGATACAATGCTCCAAGACTTTCCACATTTGAATTTGGATACTCCGGTGATCTCTCCGGAATTTTCTCAAACTGATGCTTCTCTAGGGGAAGATATTCGGTATGGAACTTCACAACACGCTGATGGAATTCAACCACCAAGTGAACAAGATGGATTTCTTCGTTTTCCGCCACCAACAAAGGCTGAAACAATGCCTTTGCCTGTTCTAAGTTCGGAGGGTATCTCCCCCTCTGCTCTTCATCGACATAGACAAGTTATTTCTCCGGTAATAACCGCTGCTTCAGGTCTTCCACACTCATCGCAGAATGATTTTTCCACATCTCGGAATGTTCCTGCTCACTATTCCAGAAGGCCTGGTTTTATTCCACCTCAACCTCAACAACCTCATACTAAGTATTACACAAACTATTCAGACCGAAGAGAACATCATATGGAACTGATTTCAGAAGCCATTGTTCTTTTAACACAATTACTGAAGAATTCCCAGAAGTTGAAAGTCGTCGATCCTGGGAAATACAAGTATGAGGCAGACCAGGATATCCTTGAATATTTCGTTGATTTTGAGGCATATTGCAGCCTCAATTACCCAAACGCTCCTCAGCAATGGTTGCGTTTGTTGGGTCGACAATTGGAAGGGTCATTCCTCCAATTGTACAAACTTATCACCAAGGATGTCAGGAATTATGCTTCTGTGAAAGATACCCTCATACGTTGGTATCACACAGAAGAAAAACGTAAAGACAATTATAGGCTTCAAGCCTACCACGCTGCTTACCGTCATAAGAACGAAGGCATACGTATGTTTGCTCTTCGTTTGGAGCAGTTAGCCCGTAGGGCATATAATGGCTTAGACATGCGCAAGCACAATTCTCTGCGCACCGCATTTATTCTTAGCCTTCCACCTTCTCTTAAGGAACGGGTAAACGAATATATTGTCCAAAGGGAACATAATACACGAGCACGTGTCGCGTGGGAGGATATCGTCAGCTTTGCTGATTCACTATATCAGCAGGATCAAGCATTTCCGACTCCTATTTCAGACGGACGACCAACTCAGAGCCCTATAAGGAAATCTCATATGTCGAACACAATCGAACCGCTGGATCAAGATTTGAATGAAACGATACGTATCGATGTCGTTCATCCCACCGGTTGGGTGGATACTTTGAAGGATGAGACCAACAACTATGGTAAAGGTCGCAAATCTCCCTCCTACAGTTCTAGAGTTGCTGATTCTAATGGAAATCAGTATAGTAGAAATACCAACCGGAAGGAAAGCAGATATTACAGAGATAATCGCCGACAAGATGATGACCGGAAACAGAGTTCGTACAACTACAATCGCCAGAGGATCACATATTCGCCTTCAGCACCCAAGTCCCTCGCAGAAGTAAGATGCGAATATTGTGACAATATTGGCCATTGTATGCAAGATTGCTACAAATACCTCGGTATTTGTAGTTATTGCCGGAAAAAGGGACATATCCGTACTGAGTGTCGGTCATATCGATCGCCACAGAATTCACCACCTATTTTCCGGCGGTTGAACTGTCCCTTCTGTAATGGACCACATCCCGGAATCAAATGTCCTTACAAAACTCCTCCTCGGACTGCAGATAATCGTCCAAGGTCATCACCTCAGAACGCAGCTCCTCAGAACCATAATTCAGGAGCTATTAAGAAGATTTCATCGTCCTCAAACGCAAATGCGAAACTCAGAAACACAGCCCCCGCTCCAATGCCGAGGAACACCGAGCGATCAACAGACAATACGGCGGATGAAAATTCTCGTCCTACTCGCAGATATCTGGACCCGTGTGAATGGTGTGATTTATCCCATTATGAGGGCCAGTGCAAGGGTGTAAATGATAAGCCAGTTAGCCACAGCGCTGAAGCTTTAAACTGGCCACCTCCACGGAAGTGAGTCATCCGGTGGAGCAGATTGCAGAAAAAGACTCAGGAAATGACTCTAATAACGTAGAAAATTGCAATCTACAATTAGATGCTGCTGAATCAACGAAGATTTCATTTCCCGCAGTTGCAAATACAGAACCCGTAAAAGAGTCAATCCCATTATGTTTGCCCACAACGGACATTTCTCCTAGGAGTGAAACCAAGTCGCAGACCTTTTCAAAAATCACTGAAACATTTCCAGTTTCGAGAGAAAATCCCGAGGCTCGAGTGTTCTCATTGGCTACCATTGATAATGGTTACTGGGCCAACAGGGATGAAGAAGGGGTAATACAAATTAATCTGTGTCAAGCCGACATTGATCCTTTGATTGTTAGGATCACTTTGAACGATCAAGCTGCTCCGCACTATGACTGTTTCGTCGATAGTGGAGCTGGGGTAAACCTGATCAGTTCCGCAGTCATCTCTACTTTCGGAAATTCATTGGAGCTATTTCCATCTGCGAGGGTGGGAGTGAAAGCTATCAGTGGATTCGGGGGAAAGGAGAGAATCCCTATTACACAATACGCTGAATTAACAGTGACCTTTTCCGGAGGATTCACCACTCAACCCTCACAATATTTCATCGTTCCACATGAATTTATGGAAGATCATGTAGTTCTAATGGGTACATGTGCCTTAAAAGAGAACCAACTTCTACCAGATCTTACTCGCAGACAGTTGGTACGTCGTCAAGGAAAAAAATTAGTCGTTATTGCTGAGGGGATTGAATACAAAAGAAAGTCCCATCCTAAAATACACATTGTCATGGTTGATAAAACTGACCCGAATATCAATGAAATAGATATTCTTCAGGATCAACTAAATGACAGAACCTTGAGAATTATGGTTCGCGGTTTGCAAAAGCATCAAGATAGATTTGATTGGCGTCAAGTTAATCAGCAATACCGACGACATCGCAATCAGATTTCTCTCGAGAACGGCATATTGTATTACCAAACTACTTCACAGGATATGTTGTATCTCATTTCTTTGGATTTCCTTATGCATGTTGCATTGGGTTTACATGTTTCTTGTGCCCATATTGGGAGAAATAAATTGATTCAACTCATTTATAAACATTTCTGGCACCCACGGGTGAACCAAGTGATTTCCGACATAGTGCGATGTTGTCCAATCTGTCAGAAACAGAAGACTTTCTCTTCTACGGTAACTCCGCCAATGTTGAAAATCTTGGCCAATTACCCTTTTGACTTATGTGCAATGGACCTATTACAATTTCCGAAAACATTTAAAGGCAATAAGTACTGCATGGTGCTTATTGATCATTTCTCTAAATGGGTTTCCGTTGTTCCATTGCCTGACAAATCTAGTCTAACAGTTTCACAGAAGCTCAAACACCAGGTACTTCCATTTCTGCCGAAGGTACCGAATCGCATTCTTACCGATAACGGTACAGAATTTACGGCGCAGACATTTCAGCAAGTGCTTCAAGAGCATAATATTAAACACGTTAGGACTTCTCCACTTCATCCAGCAAGTAACGGGATATCTGAACGGTTTAATCGTAGTCTTACACAGATCCTTAAATGCTGGTTCTAGAACAACCATCCAATTGGGACGAGGAACTTTCAACGTCTATTCTGATTTACAACAATACTTCACATAGTGCCATAAACATGTCGCCTTCCGATTTTCTTTTACAAAAATCTCATATGCCGACTCATAGCTTCCCTCAATATTGGAAAGAGGGAAGTACGAATTTCAAACCGTATAAAGTGGGACAAAAAGTCGCAAAAAAGGTTATCAGAACGGGACCCAGTACCACCATGAAATTTCAGAGTAAGTGGGAGGGACCGTATACCATTGAAGAGGTTAATCAGAATCTGGTCACCTATCTCATTCGTCGATCCAATAACCCCTCCAGTAGACTTCAAAAAGTACATTTCTCACATCTGAGAGGCTGGATCGATATACCCAATTACTTACGGAAATATTTATCTCGTAATCGAGAAATCAGCGACCAGTTTTTCTCTGAAGAAGATGAGGAAGATGATATAGGGCATGTAAATGAGACTGAGGAACCAGACGATTCTGATCTGATATCTGAATACAGCGTAGCTTCTAATGAATCATCGGTATCTGCCATAGACAAAATGTCTTTGTTTGATGATAGTAATATGGAAGGGGAAGATCCTGATTTCGAAGGATTTCTTCAATTCAACCCTATTTCGGTTGATTCTTTTTCAAGGTTGCCTGATCTAACGATGAGTCTTAGGAATCTACAAATAGCAAATAGGGAAAAACAGACCTATTCACCGACGGAGGTATTTCCACAGCTGTCGCCGAATTTAAACAGGATCTCACCTCCTCAGGTTCGGTTTTCTTCACCTCTGATAACCGGCAGTAACTTAAGTCCAAACCGTTTAAGTTATATAGCTGGAACTCCTTCTCCGATCGTCATTTCGACTTGTTCGTCAGAAAACAATACTAAGGATAACCTTACTTTCACAGGTTGTGGTATACCATCACCTTTTCTGGACTACCATGACATGCACACTCACGATTATCCTTCTCAATTTCAGTATGATTCTTTTTTGACGACTCCTGTTCCTGGTGATCTTGATACCTCAAATATCAACTCACTTATAGAACATCCTCCTTCTGAGGATTCTTCTCGGTTGCACTCTTTCTTTAAAGACAAACCTAGTCCCAATTTAATAGGTTCAATGGATAGAGAATCCAGCCTTCTTGGACAGATAGGTTCTGCAGACCACATCCACAGTTTTCCGTCGCTGGATTTTGATAACTCTCCTATTTCTCAACTTACCGATTTCTCGGGATTTAGTTCCCCAAATAAGGAAGTTTCCCCGCAAATTAGCCCATTGTCAAGAGTTGCACCTTCTACAGTAATTACGCAGAGTTCTACTATAATAGATGACAACTCGAGTATTCCACCCAATAGTCCCGTGGCTGAGAGTCATTCATCGATGGGAACACATGATGAGGATGTGTTGGAATATCTCCCACGATATTCTACAAGAAGCAGAGGTCCTGCAAGAGACCTACCACATATAATGATGACTCCACTGGAATACATCCGACGTCGCAGAAGAAATAGCTTATTGTAGTCTACATGTTATCCAATCTCGGATAATTTTCAAATGTGTTCATCATAAAGCAATAGTGTTGGTAATCTTTGTTGAAGAGAGTAAAGAAAGATCTAAATTCAAAGAGTAAGTACGTAAGTATATATAGTACGGTCAGTCTCAGATCATCGGGTAACTCAGACACTCAGTCAGCCAGTCAGTCAGTCAGCCAGTCAGTCAGTCAGCCAGTCAGTCAGTCAGTCACAAAAGGATATGAAGAATGAACTTCAGGTGTAAGTCATATTGTTATAGGTTAGATAGGTCTAGTTTTGTTTTTCTTTGTTATGATGGCCGCGTCAAGTGAGATCCTGCTTGGTAAAGCAGGGTATTACGACAAGGTTATCAGGGTCAGTATGTAATTCTGTCATTTCAGATTGTGTAAGCAGTTCTCATTGATGTTTTGATGAAAGAAGGAGACTACATCCAAAAATCTGAATAAATTGATTCTTTCACAACTCTTATGCAAAAGAAACTCTCTGTCTTTATTGCCAATGATTTATTATTGGGAATAAGAAAGTGTTATATTATGAGATATTATAGTATACTAGGTTTAGGAGAATAGATAGATATTTTAGTTCCGTATCCGATTGAAATGTGGGGATGCGCATAAAGATGCCGAAATGCGGACAAGGATGTCAGAATGCAGATATTAATTGCATAATGTAAGGACATAAGGACTTATAGCCGCTTTCTTAATTTCTGATATTTTTCCTTATCACGCACTTTACATTCAAAGTTTATTCTGCCTTATACTAGTAAGTCTCAGCTATCACTCGCAGCATCACTGACTACAGATTTTCTTACACTCTATCAAAAATGGTTGATATCATATTATTTCACATTTTATTTCTTGTAAATAAAATACACATGTTTACATACCTAGGCATGTATTATATATATGGATAGGTATGGATGCATCTGTATTTCTGCCTCAACCATCACAGAACAATTACTCAGAAAATTTGCAAAACATAACACACATACATGCACGATAATATGTATATTAAATGTTGTATTAATTTATGGTAATTTATTCTCGCAGCTGCTGTCTATCTCAAGTTTCTGAAGCAGTTCCTTTCATCTCAAGATCTCCAGTACCATGCCGACTTTACTTGTCGTTGGAGCCAGTGTGGTGGCACTCTTTAAAGATGAGAAAAGAATGCTCTACCAAAGATATGGGATAGATGTTCAAACTGATTTCAGTTCAGGTCGTCATATCGCTGCCTGTCCCACTAAAGTGGAGGCGAAGATGAATTCATCCGTGGATTTTGTGCTTATTTGGGCGTTGACCACCCTAGCATGGAAGAAGAGAGAAGTAGTTAATGCTGAGAACAAAATCTCATCAGTATTTGAACCAGTACCTGATTTTCCTATTGACGGGGTACCTCCGATCATGACCCAGATCACCGACATGGCAATGAAGGCGAATCCGGCTGTAAAAGTTTATCTCATGATTCCGACGATTCAAGATTTCTACGCCTTTAACCAGAAACGTCTCCGTAAGGACTGGGGTTCAGGTTTCAATGATCATTTCAAAAATGACCCCATTCTGTCTCCTGAAAACATGAGAGACCATGCCATCAAGGCTCACAAACGACTGGAAGGATTGGCATATCCAGAATTTGATTGGCCTCATAAGAACTGTTTACGAGGTAATTATGTCCTAAATTTCCATTACGGCATAGATAAACACAGTCGGGATGAAAGAATGCCTCCACACAGAAAATACTTGAAAAAAGAACAAATGACTCTGAACTCACCATTGTTACCGGATGGAGTTCATCCTAACCGTCTCTTTTTAAAATCCTTTATGGAGAAATATAGGAATGAGTTTTCACTCCCCAGATCATCTCACAGATCTTCTTCTAGATCCCACTCGTCGAGGAGTTCAAAAAGCTCCAGGAATAGTTCCAGAAGTTCTTCAGGCTCCAGTGAACATCGTGATCGAGATAGCCGTTCTTCTGCCTATAGTGAGGAACGCGACCAGATAATCCAATCTGCAATCAGAGTGGTGCAGCCTTCAACTTCTACTACTCGTCCCAGTATGAGGGAGAGGCTGGTATTTCCCCAGACTTCCACCTCTTCTAATCTCGATCAGTTTCCAACATTTCCAACGGAAACGGCTTTACCTGATCTCCAACACCTTTCCGTTGCTCAACTTGGATGGAATCAAGGGATTCCACAACCTCAGCCAAATGTATATATCCCAGAGTTCACGGCCACTTTGCAACCTCAATCTCAAATTGCTTATCCTATCTCGGATAAGTTGTCGCAGTATTTGACGCCACAGACGTCAAATGTGCAGCCTTCGACAACAACTACCATGACCCCAGAATTTCCAAATGATGCCTTAACCCAAGGGATAATAAGATCCAGTATTCGGTGGGCCATGGAGCAATTCAATTGGAGAGAAATGACAGAACACCAAAGAAGTTTATTGTTTCAGCTATGGCGTCAGAAATTGTCTGAAGAAGAAGAAACTACCAAGATCGTGTCGTCATTTCACTATCATCGTTCTTAAGTGTTGGATGTTCATGTTGTTGTTGGTTGTGTTGTAAATAGTTTTTCTGTGATTTAGTTATAGTTTCGCTGTTAGTTTGTCTCAAAGTTTATTTTCTTTTTGTCTTCCTATATCACCTACCAAGCCTGCTAAGCTCTCCAACATCCTCATTGATTCCTCTGTTGTAAAAATGTAGGTGGGGGTTTAGGCTTGGTGTGGGGGGATATAATGGGGAGTACCATCCTTATATATGATGGTGTCCCATTATTAGTTTTAGTTAGTTTTTTTCTCAGGAATATAAATATTAAGGTAATATTTATTAAAGCATCAAAGGTATTACATGATGGTGTCCCATTATTAGTTTTAGTTTTTTCTGTTCTTCAGGAATATAAATATTATGGTTAATATTTATCAAAGCATCAAAAGTATTATGTTGATTTAAGTTTTGGTTTATTTCTTTTATTTCATTTCATGCATATGTTAATCCAATTATGTTTTTCCCCGTACTTCTGGTTGATAATGTTTTATCACCAGAAGTACTCAAAGTCTATTTATTTAGGATTGAGATGAAGCATTGATCATTGTATTATTGTATATTTTGCTGCTGTTGTGTTTATAATACTGTCGTTGAACTTTTATACTGTGACTGTGTTGTGAATCTTATATACTGATAAAACAATTACCGTACCAACTACACCCTGGTGAAAGTGTATAGTGACGGGTGTCAGTTATATTTGTGAAGTGCCAAATAGACATTTATAATATATTTTGTGCACCACGGATACAGTCAAAGAAGTACGCAGTTGTTCATTTACACTTATAAGGAACAAGTAAGGATCTCGTTTAGTTGTGTTTCCAACACAAATTGGTAATTCGTTATATCATCACTCAAAGCATCTTTTATTTATAGATTCGTCCTGAACTCAGACTTGCATTTCATAGGAAATAAGAAGCCCAAGCCTTACAAGCTCGTCGAATTGGGTAAGCTTCATAATACAAACACCTTTTGATTTCATGTAAAGAGATTTATAAGGCATTAAAACTGTCTTCTCTTTCAGGCTTCTAGTTCCGGAGTACGACATTCTTATTTTTGTTTCCGGTTCTATCATTGGATTGTTTTTATTTTGGGCTGATTGCAGAGTACATCTTTTATTTTTGGATACTTCTAATTACGGATTACAACTTCATTTTTATCTCGGATTTCTTCATTTTAATCTTGGGTTACTCCTAGTTGCAGACTCCTTCATTCTTATTTTGGAACCTTCTGGTTTTGGGATCATTTTTATTCCCAGTCACAGACAGTGTTTCGTCTCATCTCATCGTTTCTAGAACATCTGATTTTAGTTGCTGTATTTTTTCTATCTCATCTCAGAAAAACAACTTTATTGAAATCACCGTCTTCATTATCTCGCTGCTTAATTTTTGTGCTGATTTAACGTCGAGAGATCTATCTCGATCTCCTAAATATTAGTGGATTGATCTCAATCCACTACAGTCTCATCAATTCACCGTCTCTATGATCTCATAGAGCCTCTCTTATTTATTATACATATAAGGTTGTCGCTATCGCTGTCGCTGTTCTTACCACCACTCACTCAAGATTCCATCTGACCAATTGACAATGCGCAACACCTACACGCGATGATGCTAGGCAGGCAAATAGTTCCAAGACAACTACCCACCGTTTGATTAAGGCCTTTTCAGCATACGACTGGGTTTTATTCAGCACATCTCCGTATCTCAGAGTGAGGACTGAAGGTCTTAGAAGTGGGAAGAAATTCACGGTGAGAGACTCAATTTTTTCCTATTCTTACTATTGACAGTTCTTCATTTTCATAATCAGGGGCTGGGAAAAGTCGATTCGTATTCTCTTCATTTGTACAGTCAGATTCATTCTGTTTCAATCAGAATTTCAGTTGCAGTTAAATTCAGTTTTTACGAATCCATTCGACGTGCCGCTTCCCGTAACATATATATATATATATATATATATATATATTCTATATATATATATATATTATATATATAATTATATATATATATTATATATATATATATATATATATATATATATATAATATATATTCCTAGTAACTCCAATATAAGGTAAATAAGAATTCATTTGTATATTGTTATAGGTTAATTTGAAAGAAAATTATTAAGGAATTTTAAAAATATGTGTTAGCAACATGTGTATAACATTTTCCAGTAGTGATTTTTGCCTTTAAAATCTATTAAACACCAATAAAAAACCTACAAAAACCCATCAAAATAGCATAAAAACCAAAAAAAAATCAAAAAAACCATTGGTTTTATTTTTTTTAAAAAAAAACCAATGGTTTTTGGTTTTTTTTTTTTTTAAAAAAACCCATAGGCTAAATAATAAGCCTATATCTATATCTATATTAATATATATATATATATAATTATATCTATATATATATATATAGTATATATATATATATCATATTATATATATATATATATATATATATATAATATATATATATATATATATATTTATATATTATACTGGTATATGGGTCAATCCATTTTTTTCGTACCGGTCATAAAAGGTGCCGCCCGATACTGTGTGGAAAACGTCTATACTACTACTGGCGTTAATGTTATCCCTGGAAAGTTCAAAACCACCATTCGTTTTTGTAGATTTACTCTGGTTGTTACAGGGTGAGCCAAAATGTTTGACCAGGTGGAGCAAAATTTATCACTTAATAGAGGTAACATTTTAAGTCATATCTCCATATTGGTAATTCTTATATCAAATTTCATAGAGAGTGATTTGTTAGGGATACTTTAAGGTACATTTGGCCTTTCCTGTTTTTTTTTTGAGAAAATAATATTTCACCATGAAAATGAATCCGAAAAATTGTGTTAAAAATCGAAGAAATTTCCATTTTCGTGGGTGTATTATTAAAAGAAGGAAATAATTTAACGATATAAAATTTTGTGTGATGATACATACTAAAGTAGGGTTTAACTTAAATCTTATTTGAAGTTTGGTAAAAATTTTTAAAAAAATCTTAGCAGGTGTCAAATCAATTTTTCGGAAAATCGGTAACTTTGAACCTTAATATCTCTGATGGGGTAAGTGCAAAAAATCTGAAATTTTCACACATTATACTACTACCATAGATGTTCCTTCACCTGCAATATTGACTTTGGTATTTGCTTGTTTTAGGAAATACAGCCATTCAAAAATGCCAAAAAAATTTTTTTTTTTAAGTTGTGTTATGATAGCATACGTAGGCCTACTCGTAATATAAAGTACCTATATTGTTAAAGTGTGTAATTAGTCCAAACTAATTTTAATTATTAATTTAAATGTCATAATCTTTTTTTTTCAATTTTTTTATTTTAGCATAAAAATGAAAATATTCATAATTTTGGAAAAAATTCACATTTGGAAAATGTCAATAAAATATAACTTAGACTTGTGTTTTTTTATTCAAATTACTTCTATAACATTATTAAAAACTATTTAACATTTAAATTATAATTAAAATTAGTTTGGACAAGCACAAACGTAGTAATATTTAATTACCGTTTTTCCC
>JABUQX010001122.1:0-35000 GCA_015478945.1 Trachelipus rathkii
GGGAGATGTCTTGTACATCAAGTGTTATACACTTGAGAATGAGGAGTAAACTCAAGGTGATGTAGTCTGAGGACTGAGAATTGGAAACCCCGTTCCAGCTTGGGCACACGAGGAGATAATAGCTGAATGGTAAATAGTGTATCTGTTAGTGAATCAGTGAGAAGATATGTTGGAAAATACAGTTACTTTAAAAATATATTTATTGGAATGACAGTGACTGCCATACCAGAAATAGTAGCCGGATGACGCTAAACGCAGAGAACTCAATCGCAAGTAATCCCTCCAAAAGCACATGAGCGAGTCTCAAGAGAGGTTGACTTTTGTCAAGAGGAGAAAAAGGCGGGGAACGAGACCAACACACATATTTCGATTGGAGATTAATATTTGCGTTCACAAGGTGCTGCTAGGAGGACACGGGCTCACGGACTCAGTCAAAATAGCAGAAGCGCATCTCTACGAGGATTTTTGAATACTCTGGTAACTGTGAGCCTTTTTTAGTTCAACTGGAGAAGGTAGCAGAACTTAGAGGTGGTAGAGTAAAGGTAGTGCTTTTATGGAAGACTTCTTAAAAATAGCAGGAACTGTGCTATCGGGATTTACAAGATCCATAGTTCTTAACTATTCATTTAGTGACTTAGATCCATTGGTGTTTGGGGCGGCTAAATGGGCAGCGGTTGGAGTGTGGGTGTACACGAATATCGCGCCGCTTTAATTATGAGTAAATAACGATTATAGAGCAAGTTAAGCATGCCGAGTACTGACGAAGCTGCTTCTGAGGACAGGCCTAGGGAGGTGGAAGATCGACTCAGGCGCTCTGCAAAGAGGGCACAATGCCATCGCTGAAACAGTGTGTCTAAGAAAGGGATAAAGAGAATTGTGGGATTTCTCTCGACAGAAAATTTCACACATTTGTGAGAACTGGTTTGAGAGCTATTTGCACAATTTTCAGTCCCCTGGCAAACCCAGCGGTATTATACGAAGAAATTGTTGGCTCTCAATATCATTTTATTTGCTAGGCAGGAGTACAGAGGAAATGCTATAATTATTTAGAAGAAGGAATCATCGAGGGATATCTGCAAACAGCAAAAGGTTGAGACTCTAAGAACGTCAGTTCGATGCAAAGCGTTAGTGATAAAAAGTTGAGCTGCACGCCTCAAAACGAAAGGCATGCGTTGTCAAATGTTATCTTGCACATATTTCAGCAGGCCACGTAGTGTTATGAGGTTGGCCGTCTTACTTGGTTATGTCTCTACTGCTACTTGATGTAAGTAGGGGAGATCAATTTTGAAAAAATGGTTGAGTAAACAGAAGAACGTTAAATCAAAAATATAAATGTTTGAAAAGAAATGGATCTTAACGAGCAGTGTCCAGATAGAATTACGATGGTTGAAAGACTGGTCAAAATGATGCGGCTTAGACACAGGGTGATGCATTTAAGGCATGATTTGGTATATAATCAGTGGCAAATCGACTTGTGAACTAGCGTTCCAGAGCCCTAATTAAGTCTGATCGAACAACAGGCCTCCCAATTCAGAAAAGTACACATATTAGGGATCCTACTGGTGCATGTGTTGGATGAGAAACCATATGATATTCTTTTTTTTGTGCAATTGAGAGCTGAGACAGATTGAACGTAAGTTCTGTAAGCTTTGTGGGCTTATTTTAACTCAGTCTTGGTTCAGAATGCATTTAGAAGTATTTGTACAGGAGCGACAAGACAGTCCCTGAGCACGAGACGATAGGTGTTGGAACAAAAAGGATCACACCATGTAAGTGTCATCGTTAATTGATCGTATATGAGCGGCACAGAATAGTTAGAACAGGAGAAAAGAAAACCGGGCGCTCACACAGGGCCATGGGAGAAAATCGCACTGTCATGAACAATGGATGCGAATTGTAAATAAAAAGGGGAGGTACAGAAGAGGAGCAATCTTCAGTTCATAGAGATGCTTTTAAAATGCAGAAGAATAACTAAAGGTACCTGCAGAAGACAGAGACGTAAAAACCGTCAACCAATCTCATGTTTCTTAGATCGACCATAAGGTCGAAACTGTGACAGACAAATCAGCTCCCAAAATGGATTGGGGTCACATCAGCACCACAAATACAGGGAAAATTGCGGCGGAAGAGAAAAGAGATCTAAATAGGTGCAAACAAGGACGCTCACAACATAGAATACGGGGATGGTACTTTAAACAATAAATGACTGGTAAGAAGTAAAAGTTTACCCTTTTAGTGGTCGAGAAAAGAGGAACAGCGACTTCTGGGTAATTCTATCCTCGTTAGATAATATTGCAATATAAAGAATATCGAGGCCTCCGGTAATCACGATAATTGTTTATTGTATAGAGCGTTTGTAGGCATCATGCTGATACTGATAAAAGGCGCACAGGACATACACTGAGATGAACTCGGAAGAAGAGCGTTGTAAGAGGAAGAACAACAGAGGGGTGGCCAGCTGTATCCCCCGCCTTTATGAACCGCTGGCTAGAGGGTTCCGAAAAAGTGCAGGGTTGGTTGCACCTTTTCGCTTTCAGGACAAACCGGTAGTGTAAAAACAATACCCTTTGGATATTGCGAGGGCTGGGGTTGGAAGCTAAGGCCGGAGAAGCGACGACGCTGAAGAGGAGCGGTTGTGGTGTTGTTTGTTCCGTTGGCCAGACCTTGCAGCATGGCGGAGATGGAACATCAGCTCCGCTTTGAATGTTGCATCCATGTTCCAAAGGTACGAAAGACGAGCCTTATACCCGAAATCGGGATGAACCATGGGGGGGGTCGTGAGAGGCGCTGGAAATGGAACAGGGGTACGCGGGATGGGTTTGCTGGTATACCACCCGAAGTAATGCAGAAGAAGCGTAGACGGAAGAAGGAAACGCGAAAGTATAACAGCAGAGTGTGGGCAGTTAGGAAAGAAATATTAGATATAAAAGTTGACGAATATGACGTTGATAAGAAGACAGGGGAGGCAAAGAGGATTATTGAATGGATTCCGGGGAGAGGATAGTAGAGAAATGCCTGAGACTGCTTAGAGGAGAACATGTAGGAGACAGTCACAGGGGCTCTGTAAAACTACGCGGGGGCCACTTGAGTTAAAAAGCGCAAGCGCAGTAATGAACCTTTATATGACCAATGCTCGTTGACTTACCTCCTGATTGTAGAAATTATGTACATATCAGAGGTCAAGGCATAAGATGCCAGAAAATATTGTTACGTCATGAGGCCAAGTTTCTGCAACAAAAGTTGTTCGCGGCACATGAAACACATAGTATATCTGGGGAGCCTTTGGGAGGACCCTGAGACAAAAGGACACATGGGGAGATTTATGCATATTTTGACAGTGAGATCAGAAGGCTTCTGATCTCCCAGCGAGGTGCCACGTTTAGACAACCATCCTCTTATTATTTTGGAGGGCTCGGCCACTTACACAATCTGTGTGTTTCTTCTCCTGACGCTAGGAGCCTTGATCTGGACTGGATTATAGAGCTAAAAAGGTCCGCTTCGTTTTAGAGGAGTAGATGAAGACTGTAAAGAGTTGTGATTCAGAGAGAATAATATGTGGAATGGAGTACATCATAGCACTACGGTCCAAGACGAGACTAATTTCAGGGCCAAGAAAGAGCAGACCTTAGAAGGACTAACTCAACGTATCTTGTCTCGCTCTCATAATTGCACACAGAAAATGAACGTCACGCAAAATTACCGATCAACGATAGAGACGCATGGCTCAGAGAGTGATTGGGAGAAAAAGGTTATGATTTAGGGTAGTAATGACGATAATAAGCGTTGCGCGCTCAGCTCGGATAGGAGTAGAGAACCACACAGTGGCACGCAGACGAGTGCAGGGAGAGAAGCAATGTAGTAAAAATTGATATAAATCCTAGATAGCGATGAAGCAAGAGAAGATAGGTGTAAGAAATTATGGAAAGGGAAGAGGATGGGAAGAACGCATGCAATCCCCATGGGATCAAATACTTTGGAGATTTCAGACAATTGGTGTTATTTAGTGTTTACATTTTCATTATATTAAAAGTTTATTCTACGAAAACTGATTCTAATTATTCTATTTTTTTTTTTTTGAGCCACACATCTCGCAAAGCCTGGTGAAAGTAACAGTACCTTAATTATCAGCGGGCTTAAGATCGCCTCTTTGTAACCCAAAAAAAACACAGTCGGCTATATAACATAGGTGACATCCAGAAAGAGCGGAGGCTATATCGGTACCAATTTAAATTTGGATTCAATTAAAGGTTCAGGTAATTACGATTTGTATCCCTTCAGTCTAACGTGCGTGGGAAATCCAATTATTCATTGGAAGATATTTGATAGTAAAAAACTGAATACTATTTATGAGACATTACTAAATTCCTCGAAACTAATCCATAATAGATTAATACTTTCACATGAAAAAGCAAAAAATCCCAGAAGCGATAATAATAACAATAGTTGTACAGACTGTAGGGTTAATCTGGTGGTTGGCAAAACTCGACCTACGTGTAACATTGATAAATATTCTACACGCTAAAGTGCAAGTATAGTTTTTTAGAGATATGCATGATCTCCGCAAAGGTTAACCGTAGGAACATCAAATTACAGAAACTGAGAGCATAGTGGCTGTAGCAGGAATTTTCAAGAAAGATGGCTGCGGTGGTGTTTCGAGAGGGCTACTACTAATTGGTGTGTTAGGCACTCTGCTTTCCTAATAATTCGCCTCAGGTTTGCTGGTATCAAACAAATGAAGCATACTGCTTGTAGGAGCTAATTGCTATGTCTAAGAAAACCGATAGCTGAATTCTTTATCTTGTAACACTGTTCACACACAACAGGTAGTCAGCAATTGGCTTATAAATGAACTTCAGTTTTTGTTCTCATAAGAAGGTAGCCACTGAAAGCTCACTTGAACCCATAGTTGGGTCTCTGTGGTTAAAAGAAAAAATATATTTGCAAGAATATTGATAAAGGCCCTCTATAAAACACACATATAGTAAGAATTAGAGTATAAATAAATGCTAATAACCCAGGACGAAATAAGAGGACGAAATGAGAAAGTTAGAGGTTGGGAACTATTCACCAAGAACATAGTGATGGCAGGAATTTTGGGACTTTTAAAAATATTTAGATGAGGAAGCCTACATCGGCCGCTAGCTATGCTATTTGTAAGAGATTATATTCAGTGAAAAAATTTAAGAATAAAATTTGACGCGGTAGGTGGTCAAAGTAAGATCTACGATGGAAGCGGAGACATTAGGCTTAATCGAAGGGATGGAAGCCGGTATCCTCATCAATGCTTTTCTTAACCTCATGAATAAACTCAACTAAGAATACAGATGGTTTTTTTAAAATAACTATAAATAGTAAATTATGGCTAAATAAGTCAAGGCTTATACACACTGGAGACCATGCTTAAAGTGTTAGAGGTACTAACAAATCGCGCCTACTGTGAATTATTTTTAATTAATTTATACATACCCAGTATATATTAAATATTTTTTGGGTCACTGCACTCACCACATAAAGCATAAAACAGTATAAAATGTTTTCAATAAAGAGATTTAATTATACTAATTATATATTATTTATGAATTATTTAAGATCAATTAGGAAAATCACAAAAATCGACTCGATTTGAAAAGGTGCACGTGCATTCGCGTGAGGATAGGATGGCGATAGGAAAGAGTTGTAAGCAAACAGTTTGCGAGCAAAGGCTGAGAGTGAAATTTCGTTAATAAGGTGGTCAGAACACAGTCTATACATTACAATGCGTAATTTTATTTTGTTTATTAATAACTTCCGCGTTGCGTATATTATAAAGAGGTCATTTTAATTTTATGATTGTGATTAATAATTGCGTGCTATGTGAGAATTGAGGGGCATCATGGATCATTGTATCTTACCTGGATCACAATAACAATATATATATAATTATTTAGAGTGGTTATATCATCATTAGATGGATAATTGATAAAATAGACTAAGGCGAATATAATTAATGATATCGAAATATAACATATATAATTTTGGATAGTAGGAGGAGGTGACTTGAGAGAAAAGGTAGATATATAGCCGATAGAACTATCGAGATAATCAATATACTAGTAATAGGTTAATTACGTGATAAGAGTATAGAAAAATAGTAAAGACTGAACTCTTATTATACACACTAAGATATGCTATCGTGAAGATAAGATTATCATTAGTGAATAATGGCATATAAAGTAAAAGAGGATATATTATACTATTTATGTTTTTAGTATATAGTTCATTATATATATATATATATACTAGTAATCTATGACATAAAATATATATAGGTACTATAGCCATATTATATGGTAATTATTAACGTGGAGTATGTCACCAGGTAAACAGCCTGTTGATGATAAGTTATGTGTAAGGGTGAAATATATTATAATAACTAGAGTGAGTGAGTGTAGTTAAATATAAGATAAGGTACAATTATAGAATAAGTATACGTATTATTAGTAATATGAGTAAAATATGCAGTTGTTAAATTAGTTAGTAGTTAACTAAGTCTCAGGTGTTTAGAACGAACTCACACAAGATATCATCATAATTCCTTATAATCTCAGGAATAGACTACACCGTAAGACTGTAGCGGGAAAGACGAGGAATACAATTGGTTGAGATCCTGGTAAATGTGTTATTGTCGGATTAATCTCGTGCCAAAAACTAAGACACTTAGTAAATATTAAAATACATCGTAAAAAAACTACAGTTCCACATTTACTTTAAATATTTTAGACGGTACATTTTTGGAGATTCCTTAGTAGTAAATTTAGTAGAAGTGTGAGGAAAATGCACGAGAGAAAGAGAGAATATGAGTATATAAGAATTTTGTATATATATATATATATATATATATATATAAGGGAACTAATTAATAACAAAAATTGGCTATTTTATTTTTTTAGGAGAGCAGGGGAATAGTATATATATAATATGGGCCCGGGACTGAGATATATTTGGCATTGATTGGTAATAAGCGAGAAGTAAGATGAAGTATATATATAGTAATATTATAGATATTATTTATATCAGAGATGGGATGGTGGATATGATTTATGTATTTGCAGTAGGTATAGATTGGATAGTAGATAGAGGGATGAGTAGATTATTATGTGTGATAAAAGGTATCTGTTACCAATGAAGGCAACTTGATGGGTAGGGTTCTACAGAGAGCCGATATTATATTGAGGAGGGAATGAGTGGGGGAGAGGACGTTTCACGGAGTCGAGGAGGGTGAAAGGGCGAGTTCACATACCGTAGGGGAAGAGACGAGATCGGTATCGATCGGCCACGCGGACGTACAGTTCCTTTGGGAACACGCAAAAAGGTACGCGAAAGGAGAAGCATGGGAAGGTTCCCGGAGACCTTCCGAGGGGGGGAATTAGGTGCCTGACAGACAGACTCATGGCGAAATGGACACGTAGTGTTCACCCGGATAGGCCGAGAGTACGGACTCACGACTCCTGCCATCGTTATGGGGTGACGGTGATACAGCTAATTGGGAGTATTCTTTAGTTAAGAAACAAAGCAAAATTTAATAGAAACGAGTAACATTTTAACGAGTAACAATAAAAGGTCTCTAAATAGCCTCTCTAATCATACTTCTCATTGTGAAATAAGGATTTAAAAATATATTTCGGGAAACAAGAATAGTGTTTAATTATTATTATATTTGCTTTTATTTTTTTTTAATCACAAAAATGTTCCTATCTTAAAATTTTTACCAGGATTCAAAAATGTAATCTCCTTTTTCCGCTGTAGGTCTTGTAGTTTTTTAAAGATCTATATATACTTTAGGAACTCCTAATACTACTGTATACTTAGTTAATCACATGATAGACGGTAATAATAATAACCATGCACACTTAAGAAATAGGAACTTCTAAATATTATGTATAGCTATATATACTCATTTACTGAAATTAATTTTTCAGATATAATGATAGTAGTATTAAGTAAATCATTTATATATTATATATATAATATGGATATATATAAGTAATATGAGATAAGACATAGATAATAATATAGTAATTGCAAATATATTAGAGCAAGATATAGGGCTTTTTGAAGAAAGTCCCAGATATACTTGAACAAGTGTTGGTGGGGAATATTTAGAGATATGGTTACGGGTAGACTATTATGGAGTAGATATTCAGCTATATACAGTATATATATTAGAGATATATTAATACTATCATATATATATATATAATATATATATATATATATATATGAAGTTAGAGAACTCCTAAATAAAAGAGAACTGTTATAGTGGGAAAAGGTATTCGTGTAAGCCTCAACCAAAAAGAGGGTAGTAGACAAGAAGGCTAGGCTAGGGTTGACTTTAGCACCTACTAACTCCGACTCTGAATCTGATTTAAAGTGATAGGGTTTTGGTATCAAAGAAATACTTTTGGAATCATATTGAAAGCAGTTGCCGAATGTGGCTCCTTTTAACAGATATAGTCAGAAATTTTGTAGATTCTTTTGTTTGTTCTATATTGCGCATTTTATTATTTTAGCAATACAAGGGTAACGCGGCAAAGATGGCAGGAGTCGGGAGTCGCATGCAGAACAGATTCCGGGAACGACACGTTGTTGTAGGTGACCGTGGCTAGGGTTACCCACCGCCCTATGCCAGGGAGAGGGTATCTAAACCCTTCCCTTGCTCGTTCGATAGAGTAGTGTTTGGAAGATAGTTAGGCGGAGGAAGGTATACATAGACGCAGTTCACTCTATTTACCACTACGGGTATATTAGAATCGTTACTCACGCTTCTGTTCTCTTCAATCGGCTTGTAGCCTACCCTATTTTGCATGTAATATCTTAACAATATATTAATATATTATATATATTAATATATATAATTTATATATATAATAATATATTAATATATATTATATTATTATTTAATATATAATAGATATTATAAATAATTATATATATTATATATGTATTATAATATATATATATATATATAATATATATATATATATATATATATATATATATTTAATATAAATAATATTATATATCTATATATTATATATATATATATTAATATATAATATATATATATATATATATTATATATATATATTAGGGTTGTGAAAAAAATGGTTTTTATTAATTCGTTTTTTTTTTAAAAAACACGTTTTTTTTAAAACAAAATGTTTTTTTTTGTTTTTTTTTAAATTACATAGTCTTTTTAATGTATTAGAACACTATTCCGTGGTGAGAAGATGTTAATAAACAGTAGTACAATACTTTATTTGGCTCCAGGGGCCTAAATATTGACTATTAAGCGGAGTCAGTACTTGACCAACCCTAACTTTTTGGAGTGTATATATATAGGAAAGCCGGATGAGTCACTACCGGAGAATTGATATTATATATTTTTTTATATACATTTTCAAAGGCATGAGGAGAAATATGAATATAATATTTTCCATTTTATAATTATCTACCCATATATATATATATATTTAATATATATTAATATTATATTAATATATATATATATATAATTTATAATAATTATAATATTAATTATATATTTATATATCATTCATTATTATTAATATGATAAATAAAAATAATTATACGTATAAATAACAGGATGGTTTAGGTGGTCTGTCAGTGAGGTAAATATAGAAGATTGAGTAGTGAAATAAGTATGAATTTAATATGCATGACAGATGATGGTAAGAGGTTATGAGAGTATTAATTAAGTAATTTTTATTCTTTAAAACAAAGAGTATCCATTAAAGATTATATTATATATGAAGTGGTATATAGGTAGAGATTGGTATTGAGTGAATAAGTATGATTTGGAATTTTGTGTTGGTATGAGGAAAGGAGAGGGTGTATCCAGTTAAAGAATTATCGTAAGTTAGTATAAAAATCCAGTGAGGGTTTTCAGGAATGGGATTATTGTTAATCATTATGTTGTGCTATTAAATATTAAAGTATATGATGTAGGTGATTATGGATGAGGGAGAGGATTGGTGATAACGGTTTAAGGAAGTTGGTAGATATAATTAATTAAGAGTGTAAGTTAGTGTACAAGGTAATAAGAGATAATAAGTTAATGTTAAGAACTTGATACTACTAGCAAGTAAATCAGTTGAATGTGAACAATAAGTTGAACGAAATAAATTCATGTGAATAGTCAAAATGAAGGATATAGCAAATTGTAATAGCAGTTGACATAAGATAGATTATGTTGGGTGTGCTATAAGATTTTAAGAAAGTAAGATGTATAAATAAGTGGAAAGTGGTTGAGATGAGAGGTGGATGCACATAGCGGTTATAAAGTAAACACAAAAGAAGTGTGGTTGAATTGTACTATAAAATTGAGATAAGTGTGTGTTACAGAAAAGTTTAATAGAGCTTTTAGGAAATTATATTAAATAGAGGAATAAGATAAAGAATGTCTATCCATGGATAGATATTGCTTGTGATGATAAATATTGTGGAAAGAAGTAATGGTAAATGTAAACAGTTTTGGAAAGGAGTGATGATGGGGACATACAAGGTAAAATATAGGAAAGTCTCTCTATCTATTATAAGTAAATATGCGCGAGGTTTAAAGTAATTAGAATCAGGGAACCTGTAGCTTAGTTATAATTATGATAAATAGGGATGGTGTTTTTGTATGATAATTGAAATGGATGTGAGATGAGAGTGGTAGTAAAAGAATATTATAATAACAATATAATTGAAAATTAGTATATAAATTTTGAAAAGTAATGAGTAGGTGATAATGACTGTGTGTGGTGATTGATTTGTATATAATCAAGAAGGAATATTAGGAAATTTATTATGAGGATTAGTAGGTTATTAAGCAAAGAGAGGTAAATGTGTAAGTACGTGTCATAAAAGTATAAGAAATAGAGTAACACATCATCGCGGAGGGTGATAGGAGGGAAAAGAAGAGGAATGATAATAATTATCATTATTAGGGTTATTTTTATTGAAAAAATGCACAAGACGGAGGCACAGAGGTGATGATTGAATTTATGAAGTTGTTTTAAATATAAGCGTTTATGTTGAGTAGTGTAATTATTATAAGTTTATAGTAAGGGTTATAGGAGGAGATAAGTAATAGTACCTTTATATAAGGGTATAAGGGAGATAAAGTGAAAATTACTTAGATAGAAATTAATAAGGTATTTAGTTTATTTTAGTATTGTAGGGACGATATATGCTTATATATAGTGTTGTGTTTTTTGGATCCGTAAGTTGGCCTAGATAGTGACTGAAGACTGATTGGTGAAGAACAAGTGCGTTTAGTAGTGATGGTAGAGTGTTTGTGGATCAAATCTTTAACTTGAAACAAATGTATAGATGCAATGAGAGAGGAAGAATAAACTTGTATTTAGGTTTTATGTGTAATTGCAAGTGGGTATTTGATAGTAGGTTAAGTAAGATCAATATATTTAGAAAGCCTGAATTGAGTTTATTGTGAATATATTATAGTTGTTGGTGAATAGGACTTTTCTGAATGGATCTTATAAGTATATTAGCATGATATAGTGAGTTGCTCAGTGGTGTAAAAAGATATAAAATGGTGTCAAAATAGTGACATTGGTTTAGTATTAATAAATAGCGGAGTGGAGCTCAATGGTGATTGTGGTTGTCTCTTATAAGTTGATTATCTCACAATTTGTAATATGGATTATAGGGGATTATCGATAAAGTAATTTATAGAAGGTTGGGTACTGTAGTTAACTAGGAAAATGAGTTGTTTAAGATAATTAATGTTTGATGATGAGTATAGTATGAGGGAGCATATACTCTATATTATTATATAGCTCTGGAATGATTTGGTTTTTGTTAGTAGTGCGAGATCTGTAAGTTAGTATTGTAGAGGATTAGGTAGTTAGAAATTTTGGTAGGTATATATAGTGTGAATACAAGGAGGGGTTTTGAAGTAACACGTAGATAAGAGTTATGGTTTATATTTCAGTTTCACATAATATGTGTATGAAGTTTATGTTAGA
The DNA here is from genome assembly GCA_015478945.1 of Trachelipus rathkii. Taxonomy (NCBI): domain Eukaryota; kingdom Metazoa; phylum Arthropoda; class Malacostraca; order Isopoda; family Trachelipodidae; genus Trachelipus; species Trachelipus rathkii. The sequence continues at coordinate 12,033 of JABUQX010001122.1, forward strand.
ATGGTGATGATCAGCTGGAACAAGTGATTGAATTGAAACATATTAATTTATAGGTTATTGATGGATGAGAGGGAACGGATGATGCAAGAGTTTTAGAAAGGAAAGATTGTGAATAGGCAGGAAGGTGGCTGTTGACATTAAATTATCGTTATGATATGAATGATAATTAGGGACTTTAAGTCTTATTAGTTATTTATTAATGCGCTAGGTAGTCTTATATATGACGGTATGTTGTTACTTTACCTGTGCTAATTGTATAGTAGTGAGTAACTATGGTAGAAATAAGAAGTATATAGATACTAAAAGTTCAATGTTGTTACAGATAGACATATATCATTAGGTGGACATGCTCACTAGTGTGAGAAGAATTGATAAAATGATAGAATATAAACATATTAAGAGAGTTGTGTGGTGTGAAGAAAGGGGTAAACGATGGATTTTAAAATATATAAATAGATAAAGTATGGTTTGAGATTGGTTTTGAGTCATGTTGGAATAAGTGAATATTAGAATGATAGTCGGTTTTTATTAGGCAGATTGTATAAGTGGCGTATTATAGGTGTTTGAAAACCGACGGCTGGGATAAGATTCGAAGAAATTAATTAAAGTGGATTGAGTCAGTAACGCATGTCTGGAAGGAGATATTGATAATGTAGAGTTTGAGCAGATGGGCTTGAAGAAATTAAAAAGGGCATAATATTTAATGTATGCTGCTCGAGCAGGGGGTGTGTGTAGTTAGGAGGGTTATTCGGTTGGCCGGCTCTGCGGCCTCCATACGGATCGCACTCCCTCGGTGGAGAGCTGGCCAGAATTATACACTTACTATACGCTCGCTCACCGGGGTGCACCTTGCTCGTTACAGTCCTTATGTGAATGACTTATATAGTGGTGGAATTTATTTTGACTTAGCGAACGAGTCCTTACTAATTTAAATTGGCATAACAGAGGAGGGTAGGTAATTAGAGCTGTGACTTACTTTTTCGACTTATTGTCATTATTTATATCTACTGCTTTTTTTTTTTTCTGATGCTTGTATTTTACGCACTTTACGCTACCAGTCACTTTATATGAGGGAGAGAAGCAGTAGATTGATATTAATTATATATTATATATATATATATATTTTAATATATGTATTATAATATATATATATTATATTATTATTAATTAATATATATTTAATTATATAAATATTAATATATATATTATTATTATATATATTATATATATATATATATATATATATATATTATATATATATATATATATTATATATATATTAATAAACTTTCTTTTTTTTCTTTTTCTTTATTCGCTATCACTTAACCTCACTAATTTTCATTCATCTCTGGATCAGTCCAGGCACAGCTTCTTCTCTGGGTGGCACTATTCTACTTCATCTAGCTATCATCATTTATATTGAGGTAGTGGACATACTTTATTAGAGAGTCTTCATCACCCTAGAGGACTCTGGCCCATATCTCTTCTTTGAGGTCTTCCTCACTTAGTGACTATTCTGCCTACTGGTATTCCATTTATCATTCTTCATTTTTTTGAGGCATTCACCTATACCATGCTCTATATCTTTCCAGATGTCACCATCTCAATATTCTTCACCTCAACATTACCTATCAATCATGTTATCATTCTTCTTCACTCACTAATTATTCTATTTAATAATTATATATATACTTCATTCCTTATTCTTGATCTCTCATTTTATGTACTATGATTGTTATATAATAGATTTATATTAAATATACTCACTCACTCATTACTCCATCAGGTATTGTATTCTACCCCTCGTCAACTCACTGTGCGGGTTGTAATTTACGTACATTTCGGTTCCTGTCTTCTGTATGGTGTCTTATCGTTAGGTGGATCATGTGATAATCATATAAAAACTATCGATTATCAAAAAAATTACTGGTTTACATAAATTACTCTCAATATAATAATTTTAATAAGGCATCCTCTAGTGCATCATTTAATGTAAACACGAAGAATTGATGTATAAATACTAATTCAATAATACACAATAATGGTGTGTTAATATACAAAACACTTGTTCTATAACTATTCAACAAATAAGGAAAACTTTTTTTTCTTTTTTTTCTGCTATGGCGGCAATATCTCTCCAGCAATACATTACACTAAAACAAACATATATCTGAGTCTTATACATACACTCCCTCCGCAGAAAATTTTGTGGGTCTTGGATTTTACCAGCCTTCTAAGCTGAAATGAGCTTGTCCTAACGTGTTAGTAAGTGAAGTAAGAATGATAAATTAGATAAATTAGCGTGCATTGCCAGATTTAGCTGATTTTTTTGTTAAATCTGACACCCTTAGCAATTTTTAGCAATATACTTTTTAGTTTTTTGTTGTTTTCGGGTATGTTTCATATGGGTTTCAGATGCCTGCCGGATTGAAATTCGGCGCGTGGGTCTACTGAGTCAATTGGGCCACCCAGTCAAAGGGTGCGGGGGTGGTGGGGGGAATAGAAATGGAAATCTGAAATTTTGCCCGGGGTTTTAACATGTTAAATAACTTTTTAATGAAAAGTGCTATCACTATGTATTTTATTTGTATAACATAGCTGAAAACCTGTACTATCAAATAGTAGCTAAGTGGATCAAATTTTAAAAATTTTTGGCTTTATTTTCCTGTCCACAGACCTTATAAATCCAAATTACAATGTTTTAAAAAAATTTTTTTAAGAAAAATCAAAACATCTAGGTGGATCCTGGATATAATTCTTTTAAAAAAAATATTTTTTTGCAGTTCACTGCACCTGTTAGTCTGGTACAATAACTTTTGACTTAAAATTTTTTTTGTAGAAACTTTTAGTTTTTTGTCGTAAAACATAAAGACAAAATTTTGAAAACTTGCCCAAGATTCTGAATTACCCGCCCGTTTGACGGTATATATATATCTACTTATATATAATATATATATATCATATATACTATATATTCTATCTATATCGTCTTACCTTACCTCATGCCAGCGTCCATCTTATAAATTAATCAAGTTAAATATCTGTTATAATTCAGATTTACTTTTCGTTATCCTCATCCCTGCTTCCTCCACTCCTCCGCAAACAACTCCACCACCTCTCGAATCGTCCTCCTCTTCTCTCGCTATCCAACATGCCAATATCGAGTACCGCATATGTCCATATTATGTTTTCCCTTCAATATTCTTCCATAGTCTTCATCTACTTTCATTCTCCTACCGACAATATAAATTAAAAATATAAACCAGTGTGTCAAATAAAATACTCTTCACCTGCTTACTCAATCTTTTCACAAGTATTATTATATAGTTCGAGATTTTTAATGCAAAATTCGATATCTTTAATATGTTGCCTCTAGAGCCGTACGAGCGTCTATATACATCACTTCTATTTAGCAATATGTCATTTCAATAAATACTGATCATCTTATCTATTATTGGGCCATTCTTATCCTAATCTTATCTCAACATCTAATCTAGTATTACTATTCTTCACTCTCCTATATTACTCTTCACAATAGGCTAGATTTACTCTTCTCCTACACGACTTAATATAGAATTAAACTCTGGCATAAGTCCATATATCAGTAAATGTTATACGCTCTAAAAACACAAAAAGAAAAAATAATATTACAAATAAAATGTAAATAAGAATTCTATGTTTGTTTATTTCATTCATCCGAATGTTCTTCAGTTCGATACCTAATACTAATACACAGTTCGGTTTTCTTTTTTTCTGGGTTCCCGTCCGAAAAAAACGGATCCATAGTTTAATGAATATTGCCATAATTTGCCATTTTCACTACAGCTCACTTCCTACTTATACATATATATATTTTTCGTATAAAACAAAACTGATTCTCATTATGGCCTTGACTCGATCATTAAATCTAATTATCAGTTTATACTAGCATATCTATTATTCATACACATTATATTATCTAGTATTTTAATTATATGCTTATTATTGCTACCCATACCTTTATCCGAGGTTCTTTACTCTCTCTGATGAACAAATGTTGGCAATTTCCAGAGCTTGATTCAGTAATCGGGCTGATCAATAAATTATCCGTATCTATTTTAACCCATATTTATTTTTATTATTCTCGTGCTTTACTAAGTTAAATGATAAAAAAATTCCAAACTACTTTAGTTAAAATATTAATTACATAACTACTTTAGTTATAACAAATTTCACTAGGATAGATTTGCCGCATATTGAAAGTCAAGAGCTATACTCTATAAGCAATATATGCAATCAAACTTTAGAATAAACTATTACAAACACGTATTGCAGAAATATTCCTGACTAGTGCTTGAATAGTATTCATCTTGATCAAGGTTCCATAATTAAAACTCGGCATTTTTGAGGACTAGAGATACATGGTGATTCCACTTCTTGTTTAGACGCGTCCCTCTTACAACAAAAATTGTAAAGTACTTCATAAGTTTTACTATAACGAGAAAAAAATAGGAGTCCACTTTTGAATGAATATGGTCGTAGAGAAAAATATTTATATACTCTGAAAAGGCTATTAAATAAGAAGATAAAAGAAAGATGAACATCACAATTGAGCAGTAAAATATATAGTCATATTTTCTATTTTTTGTATTTTATGTAATAACGTTAATAGTAATATAGAATTCTAATCCACTAGTCATTTTTAGATTAATTATTATTAATTTTTCATATATAGATATGCTTTTTGTCATTCAGTAAGTAAGATTTTGAAAAAATACACACAATTGTGATATAAGTAGTCAAAAATGGGGAAGGGAGATACATCGATTTTATATTTATCAATTACTTAAACGCTCAAACATGTCAATGAGTTATATTCTGACCTTAATTGAAATATCCACAAATATTAAGTATTCCAATTCTTTTATATTTATATTGAATTTATTATCTGGAGAGCTATCTTCAATATATTAATATCTCGTACAAAGTTTATAGGATATTATTATAAGTTTATATTATAATATATTTCATATAAGATTCAGTAATTGACTTTCACAGTCGTTTACATCAGAATATTATACAATACTTTGTATGGTTTGAAAAATAAACCCTCGCCAGTTTTTATTGACGAAGGGTATGGTTATAATAAAATAACCTTTTATAAACATTTGTTTTCTTTTTTTATTTACTTTTGATAGTTATTTGCTTTTTTTTTTCTCTCTAATTCACTTATTTTTTCTAATTAGCAATATCTGTGCCGCTTCGCTCATGTCATCTTAAGCATATCGTATTTACCTAGTTTCTCTTCACGCAAAGAGTCAGCTATACGCTTCACCGCAGTTATTTGGCAGATTTGCATTGGAGGTAGTCGTGAGCACATATGTGATAGTTTTAAAACGCTGTGGGAAGTGGTTTTAAAAATCCTCGCATGTTTGGGAAGATGTTGGGCTAATGATCGCAACTGATATCTATGTTCTCTTATTACTATTGTTTAGATTCTTTCGAACTTTTAAAATTTATAGCTTGTTTTGAAGTTAAGAGTTATAGTAGTAAAGAGATATGTTTCATTTAATAACTTTATCGTGAATATTTATTATCTATAATATGATATATATAGAAGATTTTTTTATTTACTGCGTTAACTACTATACTTCTTTACACTGATTTTCTTCTTTAATAAGCAATATTAGTCATTTTCATATATTTCATCCGTACATATTTATTTTAAAGTAATATACAAAAATGTTATATTATTTTTTTTTAGTATAAATATGTGATATAAGGATTTTATTTTGTTTATTATTTTAAAATTTTATATTTTATTACATAATTTTAAATAAAATAGAAGTTATACTTAGATGTTTTTTTAACTCCTTCCACATTCTGAAGCATGCGATACCTTCAACGCCACTATCCTACTTTTCAATATGTAACCTTTTTTATGCTGTATTTTATAGTAATTACTCGATTAAATAAATATTAGTTTTGATATCATAACTAAAATAATAAAATTAGTTAAAAGTAGAAATTACAAAAAGATAGGAAATACAAAATTTAAATAAGAGATAAATCTGATCTTTATCATTTGCTCGATCAGAAATTTGTACGCTTTTCACAGACATCGATCTATAATACAACTTAATGTCATAGATAAGCACTTTGTAGAATATTTGTTGGATATAAATTTTATTTTCTTTACAAATGGTCTATATTTTAATATCTGTAACTGAATTTTTTATTTTTTCAGATTGTCTAGCTTTACATCAAATAGGCAATGGATTAGGAGATTTACAGAGATTCTATTCACACAAATAGCAACAATTTAGTTAATTGATGTAGTCTCACGCTCAATATGCATTCAGACGATAGGCTGGAGAGAGCTCAATGATCTGATAGCATTCCTAACTAATATCAGAGGAGGCTCTGGATTACGTTTTTAATTTACTTTTTTCTACTAGATATTCAGTCGAGATTGAGAAATGTCGCAATTGTGATGGATCTTGTCGTATACAACTTTATTGTATAGAACTCGCCACATGAAGTTTTGAATTATATATTTATTGTCATAATAGTTCGAAAATTTATTATAAACCATCACTATTACAATAATCGTTGATATTAACACATTACAATGAATCTTTATTATGCTACATCATTTATTAGAATCCGAAGGTTCTGCATATCGGACTGTAAGTATCATCTAAATGATATTGTTGTTGTTAACATCGTATACATATATCTTTTTAGTAATATAAAATTATAGATATGAATAATGGTGAAATTATTCATTACTCTTATAATATCTGATAGACTATAATTGTTTAATACTCATTGAAAGAGATTATATATTGCGAGTCGAGCTCCACCGCTCCTCCATTTTGGATTTATATTATATTAAATAATGTTTAATTTTCCGACAAAAAAAAATATATTGGAATATTTATTATGGTAAGTTATCTATCATTTTATATCATCTTTAGTCTATAAAAGTTTCAGATTAGAAATGCAGGTCTGCCGAACATTATCGCTACTACGAATATGTAGGATATATTATAGGTAGCTGATATAATTAGGTATTTTTAATTTTTGTCGTTGGCCAGCTACATATATTATTTTAATTCATTCTATATTCTATATAAATACAGACCTATTATTTATCACATATATTTTAAATACTCTTTCGTGTGCAATAATAAGGTAGTTTACCAAAAACGGTTTCAATTCAGTTATATTTAACATTAAAAGGTTATACCAATAAGAAAAAAAGAGCGCATCTCTTGGTTTCGCAATAGCTTTTACCCAATGTTGTATGCGTTAAATATATTACCTTTGGGTGGTCATATATTTTCGCATATGTTCGGCATCAAAATCATGTAAGGTGTTGGTCTGGTGATATTGTTGAATACTCGCAATAATTCATAATCCCTGAAAATTGGGCAATTGTCAACATCAAAATTTTTTACATATAATTTTTCAAGCGATAAGCTTGCGTTTTTATAATTGTTTGTGTATATTATTTCAAAACATTATCGTATATCGCGTATTATCTCCACGTATACGCCCCTATTTATATGTTGCGCAATTATTTGTGGTGCATATTTCATTACATGCTTATAATTTATTATTTTCATCATGCGCAGATTCAATATTTGTATGTTCGTTTATTATATTCGGTGTAATATTTTATAATATTTCTTGGTATGTCATTTAAGCTAAACTTTTTAGTACACTCGAGTAGCAATAAAATAAAACCAAGTTATTTATATGCGTAAATTTCATGTTTAATAATTTTTCAATGATTTGCGCAATATATAGTTGCCTTCGTAAGCTTACAAAAGTCAGCTTTAATTTTAATCCTCGCATTTTTTTAAGGTCATTCTGATCACGTGATCTTGCTTCTTTCATGACATTAGTTTTTAACGACTCTGCGCACAACATGCAAATTTGTCTTTGTAAAATAAATAATTAATTAAGTTTTTTATATTCAAGCTTTTTCAATTATTATTATTGCTGATATATATATATGTAATAATTTAAAATATATTTGCTACACCTACCTTCATTTTTTTTTCTCACGGGTTAATTTTGGAATATTTTAATAGTTATTCATTAATTTTTTTCAAAATATAATATCAAAATTTATGTCTGATGAGGCGTTGCTAATGCCCGAAGACTTTTAGTGTTTCACAAAATCCGTACAGAGAACGAGACTGTCAAAAAGTTTATCGTATCACTTATAAACATTAGGTTAAAAAAAAATTAAAATCGAAATAAAAAGATAGAGAAATAAATTAACTAGCACACTACGGGAAAAGGAACATTTTCTGTGTTCTTAAACCTAAAGAAACTATTAATCTTTGGCTAGATGCTATATAGGGTAGAGGATAGACTATATAGGTCAAAATATTATTAGTGATAGGTAATAATGGTTTCATTAAAAATTATTTGATGAAATATATGATATCGAAACCTTGAAATAGTTATATATTCAAAAACGAGTTGAAAAAGGGCAGGTTGGACATACTATTTGAATAATTTTCGAAAGCTTCTTGTACACCTTTAGAAATTTTTTCAATCTAATTTTTATGTTTATCAATATTTTAGATTTTATTAAAACTCATTTAATGTTTTTATTGACGCTTTGTTAAATATAGTGTAATTTCATGTAACCTTAAGGCTATATCTTTAAAGTTGTATGAATTACTTCTTTATCGAAGGGTATAAGATTGTACGTAAGGTAGATATTGCAAGTTTTCACAATTTTTTAATCAGTTTTTACAAACTATATAAGGTATACTATATATAATATAGTAACCTTTATAAATAAAATAACGTACATAAGTAGTGATGCTAATAAGTTGGCCTACATTAATTCATATTTGAAAGGTTATTGCGTCGATATAATAAATTGATATAGGTTAAATCCATCTGCGTAATGTAATAACACTTATCAAATCGCATTGGATATCATATTGCACCAGTCCTCCTACTCAAAATAGAGGGTTTCTAAGATATACGATACGTGTTGTTAATGATATTTTTGACACTTAAATATTAAATTGGTAATTTGGATTGTTTGGTAGTGATAGATAAATTTGTAAATATCTATAAGATGTGGTCAATTATGATGTAGGACTTACAATTCATGAGTTTAATAATCATTTGTTATTTGAAACTTTTTATTGGTTCAATATTAATTTTTACTGAAAAAGGAACCTTAGTTATTAAAATTGAAGTTTATATATTAAATGTTAATTAAAAAATATGCCTCATCTGCATTTTAAACAAAGATTATCTAACTTAAATTTAATAAAAAATTAATATAAAATTTGATCAATAATTATTGTAGACGGAGTGGTTTACATTGAAGTTTAACTGACTAATAATAATAGCGATAACTAATAAAATTAATGAAGTCATTTAAACTATATGCATTTTAGTATGTTCTTTTAGACATAAAAAAGTTCTCATAAAAATGGATGCAGAGTAAATTTTCTCAAGATCGTCTTGTCATTAGTTTACAACCATCCATGTTGCAAATTCTTTTTTGCAGTGTAGTAAGTTAACCTTGGTTCGTTAGGGTGTGTTTCATTTTAGATGAGTAATGAGTTTTGTTAATGAAAATGATATAATTAGCCGTAGCGAGAAAAGGAAATAAGATCTTAACCTTCTTGATACCGATTAATATATATGATAGATTGAATGGTTTGTCCTAAAAAGGACAAATCATAAGTGCAAGACTATCTAAAAATGAAGAAGCTTGCAGAATTTATTTTCTACCGGTCATAATAGTGATAACTTGTCAATAAATCTAGGAATTAGTAATATAAGAGTTGATAATAATAAATTATATATAATAAATTAAATCATTAATAAAAAGTAATTAAATATATTCCATCTGTATAATTATATATAATAATAATATAATATAATAATGGTAAAATAATATTATATAATATATAATATTATCATATATTAACATATATCTTAGTTTTGAATTAGGTGATACAAATCATAATTAAACATTTCTCTGTAAATATATTACTAATCTTAGCTATATGTATAGATTTTGCCAAGTGAAAGGGACATAGTAATGTTGAGATGATGGTAATATATAATATATATATATATATATATCAATATATATTATGTATATTATAAAATATATTCATAAGTACTATATATATATATATATATATATATATATATATATTATAGGGTTGGATTAAAAAAAAATGTTTGTTTTTTTTTTTTAAAACACGTTCTTTTTTAAAAATTATTTATAAATATTTTTATTCTTTTTTTTTTTTTTTTGTTTTTTTTTTTTAAATATTTACTTTCTATTAATGTCATATGTATCTCAGTTCTTTTAGGGGTATGGCAGACTCAGATCAATTAAGGGTATCAAGGAGAATTAATATAAACACTACTGTTACACAGTAGGTATTCAATATATCTAAGTGAGTATTTAGTACTATATAAGTTATTGTAGTGTCGGCTCTAGGGCATAATAGTATTACTATACATTTCAACTGATCTGATTGATTATATATATAATGAAAATAATGTATATAATATAAATAGTTATATAATAATATTATATGATAGTGATGATATTATATATTATAATCCTATAATTAATATATATTGAAGCTGAAATATGTATAATATTAATTATATATATATAATATTAAACTAATTAAACTGCCTGGGTGCGTCCAATAAAATAATTTGAATTATCACTAGTTATTTTTTGCAAATGAATCATATTCTCACAATTGCACGCACATATGTCGCGCTAGATAATTTCACAGAGATCTTGAGGAGGTGCACACAGAGTATCTAACTCCTTATCACGAATAACACTAATTTTTAGTTTTTTTGAGGTGACGTGTTGGTCCTTTACGAAAAACTTAAAAGTTTAATTTAAAAAACATTTTTTTACTAAAAGTTGTAGCAGACTAACAGTGCAGTGAACTGCAAAAAAAAATTTTTTTTTAAAAAATATTATAACATAATTTTTGATTTTTCTTAAAAAAAAATTTTTTTAAAAATTAGGTATTTTGATTTATTAAGGTCTGTGTACGACAAATAAAGCAAAATTTTTAAAATTTGATCACTTAAGCTACTATTTGATAGTACAGGGGATTTCAAGCTATGTATAACTATAAAAAATACATAAGTAAGATCAGCACTTTTCATTAAAAGTTTATTATAACCATTTAAAAAACGGCGCTGGCGGGGAGCAATTCCATTCAGTAGATCGGATTCAATATATATTTTCTAATTGTCTAGCTATGACACATAAAGTACTACGTAAACGGCACCACATAACTATAAAGGCAATACTACTTGGCATATTCGGAATAGGTGGTAGTAGTGACCTTTGAAAAAGGTTCGTATACTTTCATCTGAGTAACCACGGGCATCAGCTCGAGGCTCGGGCAAACCCATGTAAACATACCTGAAACAACAAAAATCTAAAAAGTAGTAAAAATTGCTTAAGGTGTAGATTAACAAAAAATTCAGCTAAATACTGGCGATGACAAGACATAATCTAACTCTAGTCAAAGATAATAGTTATGAAGTATTGCCATGAAGCTAAATACAATACAATCTTGACATTATACCTTCCTTGGGATTCAACAGAACGATTTACATTATCAAATGAAACTTTTGAATTAAAAATGAACAGCTATTAAGCACTATTAAAGGTGGCATGCCTCATAATCTAATTCGATAATAAAAATTAAATTTGAGATTGAGTCAATGATAAAAGTTGTGTATAATATAGCTGTACAGTATTATTTAAATAAAGGTTTTCCTGTATAAGGTTTGCATTTGCGAGATCATAACTTACATAAAATATATCACGATTAACGTCTAGATTCTATAGAACTTTTAGATAATCAATGTTTGTTAGAGGAATAATGAATTGATCATATCTCTCATGATTATTCACTCTTCTTCTTTAATTAATCGCGCTTGCACTCAAATTAAGCTCAACTGCATGAACGGTATAATTGCTTTTATGGTTAACTAATAAATTAATTATATATGGGAAATAGTTGAACTATTTTTTTATATTATAGTCTATATACTTTCTCAATGTTATAAACCTATACAGTTTATGAATGTATAGATTTATTAAGTATTACAGTGTATATGAATAACCAAAAATTAATATCATGAAGAGTTGGTAACATCTTAATCCTTCAAATCTTATGGATAAGAAATCTTTCGTAAGAAAAGTTCTACTGGAAAGCCAATTTTTTGTTCATAAAAAGATGCGTCCAATACGATGTTCTCACCCAATAATAATATATATATCACTCTAATCAATACTTATCTATTGATCTTATGATCAAGTTTTGACGGATTCATATGTTGAACATGGAGTTCAAAATATGTTCTCTTTAAAATCGATAGGTATACCTTCAAATGACAAACACATAACGTCCTATGATCAAGACATGGTAAAACAATTTGTTGACAATATCATATTTAAAGATGGTAAATATACCATGTTGTGTCCTTCCTTAGGCAATCTATCTATATAAGAAATAAAATTACTCAGGTACTAATCCAACTACGCATCATTTCTTTAATGGGTAATAGGATAGGGTCATGCACAATTGCACTCAATGCAAAAACTTGACTTGTTGAATATACATAATTAGCTTAGTTTTATTATTCAATACATCAACTTAAGATAATACATCCTGAATAAGATGAAGTCAAATCCTGAACTCTAATATTCAATTATAGATCTACATATTTTATACTCATATCGTGCAGTTAGTCCTAAAAACAGACATTCAGTCAACAAAACAAGTCAGTGAGCACGCGATTCTATCAATCTGTATTATTATAGTCATATTATTCAAATATATTATATAATAATAATATAAACTTATACAAACTTTCTCATCTCATCTTTTGATATGAGGCTGCATATTGAAGGCATTGATCTGATGGCCTCATCATTAATTAAACTTTATATTTTTATTTTCTGCCAGGGTCATTAAATGCATTCTGTTAGACAGATTAATTCAAGTTCTTATAATCTTAGATATAAAGAGGAAAATAGAAAAAAACAGATTTTGTCTTTTATCGGAGAGATGTAGAAATCAACTGTTGGTTTTATCAGATCATATACGTAATCGTATATTTTAGGTGTATCATCATACTTCATGCGTACTTATCTCTCCATCAAGCTACTTTAGATTATCCCCCAAGACCATTGTATGGCGCATTATTCACTGGTGCGTACAAGAATTGTACTGAAGCATCTATACCAATATAGAGCTTATAGGTTGAATAATATTGGTACAATGAGCTGAGACTCTATTAAGAAGACATATAAAGTACGAAAAGTAAGCCCAGCCTATTATTACAGCCTTGCTCTCTAGGTTATGATTTAGCACACTCTATTTCACTCCAGAAGGAGGTATGTATTGTCCTGGACTCGTCGCCGAATTCGTATCATAAATATCTCACTCCTAACTAGCTTCACGGGGACTGTGCTGACGTGACCCTCACTATGGTAAATCGGTACAGTGTAAGGTTCATCTTGGACCAGGTGGGGCCAACATCCAACCCCTCACAAACCTGCCATTCTCTCTTATTATGCACCTCTTTCTTCCGACCTCTGCCAAACTCACATTTCTCCTTCAATTTCTTTTGTTTACAAATTTATCAATCACTTTTTTTATTCGTATTCAAATAGCCGGTCGGTTCCAATCACACTCGCCACTATACATCTGTTAAAAAACCGACTATCATTCAGTCAATCCTTTTCCACATGACCAAACCATCTCACATACTTTCATTTATTCTTATCGTTTACCCCTTTTCTTCACACCAAATAACTCTTATATTTCATCTCATTTTATCATTTTCTCATCACCTAGCATGGCCCTAAGATTGTCCAATCTGAACACATTGAAATTAAGATCTATACTTCTTTATTTCAGACAATCGTTCTCACTACTATACAATACACAGGTAACAACATACCTGTTCATATAACGACAAACTCTTAGTCGCACTAAAAGACTTAAGTATCTTACAATTCATCTCAAAGATTTTAATTCTAGCGCATCCTAGCCACCTGTCTAACAAGCCAAATAACATGCAACAACTTACCACAATATCATATGCAAAAAGGATACATGTACATACATTACGTCACTGTCATGATTCTGACCCTTTCTTATGAAACATGAGTGCCAACACATTGTTAGGCTTACTAGTGTCTAAATCTTTTAAACTCGGACACTTGTCCAGCTGCATCACATCTCACTGACATCAACTCATAAACTATCACACATGCAGAGCTGTCCTCTCACAACTAACAGACTTTACTTATCTCAGTTTAACATTCATAACCCTCCTTAATAACTTAGCACCGTACCGGCTCCATCCAATCCTCTCAAACTCATTTCAGATTCGCCCACAAAACCCAAATCATCCGAGCAAATATAGGTAGGGTACACCTCTCACACCTCTCATATCACATTCATATCTTCAATATCTACACAAAGCAAGATATTCCTGTATGTGACAGACCTTCCACTCAATTCTTTTCTATATTAAACCTCTCTATCCATATTACAATTATTTGGTATATATTCCTTAAGGTTAGAATCATATTACTATGCTTCTTTGCTCTTTTCACTTCTTGCTATTATATTACTTATTAAGTCAATCACTTTTGTACACTCATTTAAATCTTACACACGTCTCACTATCATCATGCATACTTTTGTTTTTCCATTCAGAAGCCTATCAACACCTATATATCATCATATTTCACTGACACCTGCCATAGACCTTTCCTATGTAATATCTATTCAAACATCAAACCATAAACCTTAAATAATTTATCTTACTCTCTGCAATTGTCCTCTCTATCTATTTTGCTTCAAGTGTCAGCAAGATTTTGATCCACACACAGAGTGCCTCTACTACTAAACGCACCTTGTTTCTTCACATCAGTTTTCAGTAATCGCAGGCACTTAGCGACAATCAGCTACTACATCATTCAATGTACACCTAGCCATATGGCAAGATAAACACAATTGGGATACTATACTCCCAACTAACATTGTTCTACACAGTCATTGTCTGATGAATTATGCTGTACCTGAGCAAATTATATTACATCTCTATCTAAAGGGTACGTTACTGCATCTTCCATAATCCTGACGATACTGTATACCCATTTTCCTATATTTACGCTTTATATCTTAAACAAACTTCAAGATTTCAATCAAATTAGCATACTGCCTCCTGTTCTGTTCATTTCACCACGCTAATTTCATCTCTACCTTATGATTTAACTCGACTTTTCTTCCAATTTCACCTCTACGCCATGTAGTCTCTCTTTGCTAATAAGCAGCTCATCCCGAACAGAGATACCTATTCTTCTTGTATCATTCAAGGTTACCACAACACAGCATGCATATATACTCATCATTTATGCCAAATATACACGATTTTTCTGAAGTGTTCTCGCACGACTGGCTCCACGTCTAGCATACATAGGCTGATTTCACTCTAACGCTACAATAAACACCATCCCTATTCAATTTTCTAAGCAGGTTCCCGTTATTCTAATTCTTAACCTTTCGCGCTTCATCGAGTTTAAAGAGAGTTCGATATTTCCATATAGTACGATTGTGAAAACTCCCTATTCATCGACGTTGCCTACAGCTTGTATCAATTTATGCTATCTGTCTACATCTTTATCTCTTGTGCAGCAGTATCAGCACATGGCGGCTATATGTGCTTAGTGTATTTGTGTAATCCGTTCAGTTGTACAACCTATGGCCTTACACAATATAATTTCCAGCATCTTCAGAGACTTCACATTTGTTATATTTAATCTTTATTTTCATCTCTAATCTAAAGCTCTCTTCCCTTAATTCGACTAAGCTAGAACGCTATTAGTACATACCAAACATTAGTATGTTTTTTGCGCGTAAGATGTCACCGTAACCGCTTGGCATCACCTCTCGAGTTCACATTCTATCTTCAGTGCTTCATCATTTCTTACATTGTCTCTTGACCTCTTCTCTATGTAGGAGCATCTCAGTAAATTATTCACTTCACTACTCTTTTGTGATAGCATACTTGCTTACAATTGCTCTTCCTATCGATTTGCTTAGCCAGATTTCATCTAGGTTTAATCATACTCTTGTATATCACTTGGATGTTCACTTGATCATGTGTATTAACTTGCGAAGGGCGTCTACACTCAATTAAATCAAATATATATCCACTTTAAACCTAAATCGTATCTACCTGTTCAGCTAAACTTCACTCTGTTACAAAATTTTACCCACACTACACGTTCTTCCCGTTATCACTTCCCTTCTCTCTCATGATTCCAAGAAGTACACACTACTAACTATAAATTTTTTACAACTATGGCATTTTTATTACAAATACATTAATATTATCTCCTACAAAACTGCTCTCTCGACTATAACTAACCTCAACCAGGGGTAGATTTTAGAAACTCAATCAAGAACAGCTTCAATTATTTTGAGTTTACTGCGCTTCCTCTCACTCGGCTTGTGATATGACATATTGACGCAAAATGTGCCTGAATATCCACTACTTTTCTAGTCATCTTCTTACTTAACCAATGGTAATTAGGTACGTACAATACTGTTGTTTGTTAACACAATTGGAGCTCAATGCATTCATATGTGCTATAGTATCAGTTATGCGGGCCCCACATATCTCTATGGATGTTTAAAGAAGTAGCCTTAATATTTAAAGTTTATTACATTTCTTAGACAATGAAAAAATATTCCAATTTCATCAAGCGTTATGAACGGTAACTTATACTATTCAAACTTTCTGCATTAAATCAAAAGCAGACTCTTATATCAAAGGTCTTTACAGTATTGGGTTAGGACAAGTGCAAACTAATAAATTTGTTTGGCAGTGAAAAAACTTTCTTGCTGGGATGACAACGGAATTACAGCAGGGAGATTCCTCAATTTATCACATTATCTTAAACTTGTTCATAGATTGACCAAATAGGATTACTAAAAAAAAAACACGTTGCTTAAATAGTAAAAGGTCGATTTATCTAAATATTTATTTTCTTTTTTGCTTATTCTTTGATAAACATGTGAAAATCCATCTATCATAACTACCCTAACTTTTCTTTTGTTTGTCTATTTTTATCATTATATTACCTATAACTATAATAGTTTAAAGAATTTATTCAATCTTATTTACAGTATCTTGGTCGATCATGACTATCCTTTATCTGCCCTATACTACTTTTATCTTCCCCCTTCCTGTTTTTCCTTGTGTTGCCATATATATATATAATATCATATATTATATATTATACTACCTCACGCCTTAATCAGTATTTCTATATATATATAAGCGTTATCTACACTGCTATTGCTGAATATATATCATGTCATAACGTTTGTCGTCTATAGCTATAGACACGATAACACCAAGGCTTTATGGTGTTTACGTCCTTATATATTAATTCTCCTACGGGCTATTTCATCTAAACCGTATACCAAACATTTTTCCATACTACGTATCTTCTCACTCACCCTTGCTCTACGTGAGTCTCATTGTGTATTATTACATCCCCTACTATCATACTGAGTTATGACCTTATAATAGCTTTACAATTTCTATACACTATCCTTTCCTACTCTGGCTAACTTAGCCTTCATTCTATACCTTATATCCTACTAATATAATATATATTCGCCCTAGCTAATAGTAATATACTTTATTTACTACTAAAATCATATAATAATATAGTTTAACCTACTATAGTAACGAGATAGTATACACTATTATTTATATTGGATAGGACCTTAGTATTATTTGCTCTCTAATAACATATAGCACCTGGGCTCTTTACGTATAATATATAATGTAGTATGTTCATTTACCATATTATGAGCTTGTTTATCTAGTCTCTATTACTATATTATTTGTGGAGAGCTACCGTTGGTCTTATATATATCACATATAACATACTACTTATGCATACATACTGTACCTTATCACACATACATGGTATATATTATCTAAACACATTACTTTTATATACCCCTACTTATAGGTATGCTATCACCTTGATCATACTAATGCCTAATTATAATATAATTTCTTATATAATTCTTAATATAATTTTAATATGTAAATATATAGTATATATCTGGGAAATATTTATTATATTATATATATTTACCGAATATTAAGTTATAGTGAGAGTACCAACATATTATTATATCTACCGCACTATAAACATCTCTAGTATATTATATATATATATATAGTAACTACTTTTATTATAGGAATTACTTCGGTATAACCTTACCTATCTTTATGCTATATACTCGTCATCTCACCTACTATATATTGATACCTTGCTGTTCAATATATTCATACTCTATAGGCTATACTGTTCCTATATATATATCACTACTATAACTCATATATTAGTAACCATAGACAGTAGACTCTTATAGGTCAATATCCATAGAACGTTATACTTAGGCCCGGTTTCTCCGTCCATCCGAATAATATTATAACTATATATATATATATATATAGCACATTGTCTTGCTTACTCATAGCTATTATATCTTATTATTGAGATATTTATCCCTACTAATCTATATTTTCTAGTTAGCAAATATCTCTATACTTATCTCTACTTTACCATGTATATTTCACCATACATCATATATTACTATAAATACTATCATCATATATTTGAGTAGATATTTATTTTTTCTCCATATGTCTATGAATCCCACTTTCCTCTACAACCAGCCCTCGTTCCCCACCGCCGGTGATATAATTAAAGTGTTCTGACTCACGCTTCGCCTATCTAACATTGTATCACACTAAACATATAGTCTATTCTTATTAACTTGATTTAATATTTAAAAAATTTTTCGTCGGCTCTGTGCGTTGGTGAGGGCCTTTACTTACGAAGTTCATTAATTTTCATTATCTTCGATGAAGAGTTAATTAGTGTCTCTAACGGTGTTGTATATATATAGGTAGTATAAGTGTATAACGATATATATTAGCTTAATGTATACCTCCTTATTTACTACTCAAAACTATGTATAAATTCCTAATAACACACAGTACATGAGACATCTCTACCCGCTAAGTGATTTTTTCTATTGCTCATTACTACCGTATCACTAACTGTGTACATATTATTCGGTCTATATTCATTTTAACTGTACTATTCGCCATTGGGCAATCTCAATACATTCTATATATATATAGTGATACTCACCTTTTATATACCTACCTACTGTCGAGAGTGACCTCACTACTCACTGTACTTATTACACTATATACTGGCTACCTTAATCACCTTACTCTATATAATGAGAGTATAGGCATTATACTACTCACTAACTACTATATAAACTTAGCGAGTTTAACTAATACTACACTATCTATGCTGTATTATAATTCAAGTTTACATTGACTGGTTACATATATAGCGTTGCGATATCTCACTTTATACTTTATCTCATATATAGTGAGTGAGGTGAGTTATACTAGGGTACTACTTATGAGCTACTTCATACAGAACAATACAGCGCTAAATTTACCTATAGAGACTAATACCAGTGATACTTTTTTGCTTCATTTCTAAGCCTAGGTTATCGCCGGAGTCATGACTAACTTTGTGAACAATTATCGCACAGTGAAACACCTTATTACTACCTATGTATTCCTCACTACATAGTAATTTGAGTGTGTTTAATATAATACACGAATTCTAATCTGCTATATATATGAGCTTCTTTGAAACCCGCAGATATATATTATATTTCATCTTTACTTTCATTCACGATGATTGGACTAATATTCCTCATATAACGCTACTTCGACTATACTTTGTCTCATTAGTATAATAGAGATCCTTCTATCACTGATGAATAATATCACTCTCAACCTATACTTATTTTTTCATGTATATCACGTACCTTCTCTTTTTCTATATCAACATACATACTACTTATTCACCCTTTCTTGAAATTTCTACTCTTTTATCACTACATGGTGACTAACTCTATGATTTACATAAATTTTGCTATATACGAGGGTTATCATATTCCTTATAACTATCTCTCTACTTTATCTACTATTATATTATAGTTATATGTATATCTATAATAGCGATCATTGTAACCACCCGGATTTCATACTATGGAGGCATATATATTATAATATAATATTATCGCCCCTTTACAGTGTTGTTCTTGTATAAATTATCTCTATATATATATATACTATAGTATCTATAATATATATATACTTTACTTATTATTTATTAGTGAGCGTTAACTAGTTAATAATATTATTAACTATTTATTTAAGCCAACACCCTTTCACGCTTTAAACGATAACATACGTACCCATTTGCTCATATAACTAATTATTATATCTAACTTAACTGTACATTATCAATGCTCACTATTATATTTATACTACACTTATATATATAGTATATATATATAGAGCCTTACATTTGTATACTGACTATATATTACTCACATAATATTCCTAAACACTACTACACTCATTCCTACACGTTTGGCTTTTTCACTCATCAACCTACATGAGCTATTGAGCGTGCACGACTATGAAGTTAGAGTCTTCTCTCTATCGATATTGCGGTATTGGGAAATTTTTTGCACATTAATCAAATATTCAACCTATATCCTGATAAACCAAGAATAATAATCTCTGGTATCTCAGTCACTGGCTTTAATCCGTATTGGTTTATTTTTTATAAAGTACTCGAAATTTATTACATTATATACGATTCATTTATTTAATTATATATCATCTATTATTCATTATCTATACGTCCACGGCTATACCTAGTACTTATCCTATTACCCTAACTAGTCTTACACTTATTTCCCCTGGACAACCGGTGAGATTCTATGTACTACTTCCAGGGCTAATATTCTTTATTTGTTGTTTATATGAGATATTAGTAGTAGAATATATCTAATTTAGTACTAGTATGAGCGGACATTCTACTATATTCTGAACTTACGTCACTTACTTTATTCCTCTCTACTGAATAATTATACTCATCACTCTTTCCCCTATACTACATTATTCATAATAGTTACACTGTAAATATCATAGGTACTATATATATACCCTCAAGGTAATGCATCCACTGCAGATACCTTGGTAACACTACCGTAATCATTTTCGCTGACGCTTATGCGATTTCCCATATTTTTTATATTATATTTACTTCATTTGATATTATCTTAGTACATACCTTCTCTGCTTACGTATACACACTATTTTGGTGATATTTATATTGATCTAAATATTTTTTTAACCCACTTTTATCATCATGATCACTATCGTTATTATTACATTAGAGTACTTATGATTATATAGCACTTTAATTTTATTGCATGAAGGTGTTGTGAACACCTATACACAATTTACATTATCCTATAGATCACACACATTGCATACTTCCTATATATATAGTATTAGGTTTTTGAGAGTACATCTACTATACTAACATAAGTTATTTACAATTCTCCTACTTATATATATATATATAGTACAACACAACTCGGGAGAATCCTCTTTATTTTTTTTTCATCTTCTGGGTACCCCAACATACCCCCCTTTTATATATATTATATGGTTTTTTTATCACTCATTATATATTTATATTACACTACTATCACGTTATATATATTTACATATATGGCTATAGTCGCCAGTGACTGAGAGCTATGAGAGAGATCACGGCGGGTACTAGGTCTATATAACTGAGTGAGCTTTATATGTATTAGTACTGATTAGTATATATGCGCTACGTATAATCTGGGTTAATTATTTTACTATTTTATTTTCATCTTGAGAAATTTAATAACATACATCATTATTTTATTTAGAGGATAGACCTATCGGTATATATATATATATATTATATATATTATTATATTATATTATTATATAATTATATTATGTAAGCGTACGGTATATATATTACAAATACCTCATTTTTTTACTAATATTCTATTAGTTATAGAGTAAGCCATCCTTCGTTACGGTACTCCGCGTACCGCTTCGTGATAGCGAGGTACGGGTACTACGCGGGCGTGTAATAGAGTAGAAGTATGACCGGTAAGGCGGCACGCTGAGAAGGTATAAAGAGCTATCATTATGAAGCCTTATATTATTCTATGTATACTACACTCACTAACTACATACAATCTATTAGTGTTATATTCTGATATATATTAATATATATATAACTTTTTTATTTGTAAATATGCACTAATATATTATACAATATACTAATACTCACCTTTATACTTGTGCCAGCCGCAACAACGTGCTGTACTATATATATACACTACAGTACTATTATTTTCATATCGTGCATAGTATATATACTACTACATTACACCCCTTATACGTGGCTTCAGGAAGCTACCACGTAAATGACTACGGTTCCTATACATATATACCGAGAACATTTCCGAGGTCTAGTAAAGATACTAGTAGTATTGGTTACATAGTAGTATAAATATATTTATTATTCTTTAATATAGTGAGTGAGTGAGGGGCATCTTATTTTTGGTGGGAGTATTTTGTATACCTTATTACTTGTCCGATATATATGATACAAATATGAATATAAATAAATATATTTCTCAATAGATAGTGCTATATAATATATACGCACTACTTTAGACAGGCTTCTAGGGTCCGCTCATAAGTCCGCAGTTCCGGTATGGCTTTTATGATGACTCCTCAGTGAATAGTATTACTGAGTGAGCTACACTATTATTATACTCATTATGAGGGTACTATTTAGTACATTATTTTTCCGCCTCTATTTTTTTTAAAGTGAGTTGAACCATCGACAATGTCAATCATAGGTGTGATAGATTATGTTAT
>JABUQX010001122.1:40000-69351 GCA_015478945.1 Trachelipus rathkii
TTCAGAATTTCCAAACAAAAATTACACCATGATGTAGAGCAGCGCCTCCCAACCTTTTTCCTCTCCCGTACCCCTTGATTAGACTTTTCATGTATTAGTACTTCCTTTTCACATAACTGACCCACCCCCTCCATCTCCTCACGCAAAAAAAGTTAATTTTGTTAGGTATTAATGCTCTTAGGGTCAGCTAAATAATTAAATATATTCCAATTGATGACATTTATTGGCTTTTATTTTTTATTTAACATTTTACAATCTATTTCGATTTTTTTATATCAGTCTAACATTGAAACAAATAAAAACAGAGATATGATTAGCTCTTTCCTTATTTGGTGTTTTCCGTCATTACTAATATTATTTTCATCTACCCCCAAACCAGTCTGCCGAGTACCCCCAGGGGTACGTGTCCCCCAGGTTGGGAGGCGCTTATGTAGAGGATGAATTTTTCTAATAATTAGAATAATAAACAAAATTGAATTTTATTGTTTTTAAACTAAAAAGCTATGCTTCGGCAAGTATAGACTCCCCTTAATCAAAAACAAAAGCATACCGCACATAGGTTTCAAAGATTGCACTAATGACTTGTCACTTAAACTTTATAAAATACACTTTCTTGATGGAAAGGTTTCTAATTTTTAGAAATTTATCTTACAAAGATTGATAGTTAAAATATGGGCTATCAAGAAATACTGAAACTGAAACTAAATCAACCTCTTTTTTAGAAGACGAAAATTTTGCAGAATCGTACAAACATCAACTTCTAGTTTGAAAAGTTCACAAAAAAAAAATCTACTTTATATATATAAATATATACTATATATATATATATATTATATATATATATATAGTATATATATATATATATATATATATACTATAACTATCTATATATTATATATATATATATATATATATAATATATATATATATATATTTTTATTATATATATATATATATATATATATAGTATATATATATATATATATATATATATATATAATATATCTATACATATATATTATATATATGTATATATACTATATATATATATAATATATATAATATTATATATATATATATATATATATATTATATATACTATTAACCGTTTTTTCTTAAGAACTAAAGAAAACCATTAGGGAAGAATAGCACCAAAGGTAGAACGCCAAGATGTACAGAGTCGGGGTCTCTCGGCCTCCCGGTTGACGACGAGGGGGACTTCGTCCCCCTCTGTTCCTCGCCTGCTAGAGCCCCCTAAATATGTAAAAAAAATATAAAAATATCGATATTATATCGATATTTTTCGATATATCGATATCAATATTTTAAGCGCCTAGAACGTCTATTTACCTATCATAGAGGGTATTTGTCAAAAAAAATTTAAATCCGACCTCCCGTTCCGAGTGCACCAAACTAAACTTTGTCCTATATAGAGGTGTAGCGGATATCCGCATCAGCATCCGCATATGCGGATATCCGCATCATTTTTCTTTATCTGCATCCGCAGTATATATATATCATTAAATTAGGGTCATAAAATATTGGAAGGTTATACCCGTGGGTACACGGGAAGTAAAAGGTGCACCTCGTGAAAAAAATTTGTAAATAAAAATTTGAAAATATGAAAATATAAGTAGAAAAAATTTGAAAGTAAAAATTTGAAATTATGAAAATATAAATTAAAAAAGAATTTTTACAATAAAAATTGGAAAATATGAAAATATAAGTTGAAAAAGAAAAGTTGGAAATAATAATTGAAACTGGAAGGTTACATTCGAAAGCGGTTGTACGGAAACGTGTAAGGCATAGAACTGTTAACTGTAAAATAAATTTCGAATATTTCTAATACTGAACTTGAATAATTGAAACTTTGTTACGGCAGACTATTTAAATTATGTCTGAAACTGAACTGTGAAAATAGAAAAACAAAAAAAAGAGAGAAAAGGAAAATGTAACTTTGAAACTTTGATAAGGACTATTTTAAAGAATTAACACTGATAAATTTCAATTGTGTATGGTAATATATAAATTGGTATAAAATAAATTTTTTTTTGTAACATAGTTTTTGTATATTGAAATACTGTATATCATTGAAAAGGTTCTTTTGTTTCTTTTGGCAGACTAAGGTTAACCGAATATAATTGTTTTGTAATATAACTGGTTGTGTATTATGTCATTTCTTATATTGCGCACATCATAATATATTGATTAATTTATTTATTTATTGTATCTATATATTTATATTTTATATTTAGAAGGGAGTATATAATCGTTGATTGGGTACATTTAGTTTTAGTCTGACTAGGGTCAGTGTAGTTATTTTGAATAAATTCTTTAATGGTACTGATGGTAGTCAATTTGGAGTAATTAATTGTAAAGGAGAAAACAAATTTTTTTTATTAGTCTTTTTCTAATTCTTTTCTTATAATCATAATAAATTTAAAAGTGTGTGTATGTGTGTCATTATATCCATCTTCAATTGCCCTGGAAGATGGCCTCATGATTAATAATTCAAATAATTGTGATATAAGAGTAAGTATATCCGCTACAACGTCGTCCATTGTCTCTTTGATGCAGTTTGTCGTTAACGACGAGATCTGTGGTCATCACAAAACAGAAAACTGCTTCACGATAACGCCCCGGTTAATTCGTCGCTTCTGATCCAGGATTTCATGGCAAAGAAAGGCATTTCATTCGTTCGCCAGGCACCTTACTCTCCGGACATGGCCCCGTGTGACATCTGGCTATTTCCGAAGCTCAAATCTCCAATGAATGGCAACTGCTTCGACAGCCGAGAAGACATTATGCGCAACGCGACAGCAGAGATAAGGACCATTCCAACAGAGGTATTCCAGATTCCAGATTTTCTTCACAACACAACACTCTAATACGTTTATTCCCCATTTTATCATTCTTCTCACACCTAACACCCTACAATTGTCCATCTGAACACATTGTACTTTAGATCTATACTCTTATTCAGACCATAGGTCTTAGCTAAAGCTGAACACAGGTAACAACATTCCCTTAAGGAAAATCCTTGGCAACTCAAGACGTGGTCCCTTTACATCCACCACGAATTTAATTGCACCAGTCACCTTCCTGCCATTCACAACTTTCCTACTACACTTTGCATCATCCGTTCCCTTATCATCCAACATATATCCTAAATATTTAAACTAAGACACTTGTTCCAGATGTTCACCATCTAACATAACTTCACACAGAGGATTGTCCTCACTCACAACCATAACCTTACTCTTATCTATGTTTACTTTCAAATCCCTCCTTGTAACTAATATTATATTTACTTTGCAGAGAGTTGATGCTAGGAGGGTTACCAATGAGAATCTGACCTTTGATCTATCTAGTATTTCTAACTTGGACAGAGAAATATTGGTCATTTTCAATGCCTCTGATTGACTGAAGCAAATCTCTTTTGCGGATAGGCTGGAGGTTGCTAGCCCCACTGAGGAATCCTAAGCAGCCTCCGGGAAGAAACGCCACTTCATCGTGACAACGCTCACTCTTCAACATCCAAAATTCATCTATTATTGAAGGTGGTTATTCAACACCAGAATTTAACCCCTTCAAATTGGTGACCACCTGAAGTGACCATGAACACCCACCAAATGTGATTCTGAACACCCATCAAATCACAAGTTTCTTCTGCTGGGCGCTACTCTGTTCGGCCATCCTGTGCCGCCTGTACCGTTCAAGCTTCTGCAGGTGCGGACCAACTGCCAGTAAGAGTACAGAGTGGTCGAAGCCTTCTCAGTGACCTTAATGTGTGCACACCTAGCTCTCACCTGACATCTACACGCTACTTCCCGACGTCCTTCCAGGTCCGGAGAGCGGTGTGTGCTCGCGGCATTGTCACTGGGGGGAGTTCTGTGGCGTCTGGGGCAGGAGGCTGCTAGCCCCACTGAGGACTCCTAAGCAGCCTCCGGGAAAAACGCCACTTCATCGTGAAACGCTCAATCTTCAACATCCAAAATATTGGTCATTTTCAATGCCTCTGATTGACTGAAGCAAATCTCTTTTGCGGATAGGCTGGGAAATTGGTTAAGAAAAGATTTGGTTTAAGTGATTTGTATTTAAATATTTCTACAGGAAACTTTGAACCAAAGCCTTGCAGAAGCCATATTTGCTAGTGTTTCTCCATTATCGAAAGTGTAACATCCTCTTTGTGTTGAATTCTTTAAAAAAATACATCCATCATACACTTTATCCTCAAGGCATCATATCACATCAACTTACCTAATGCTCAGCATGCTAAAATGCAAGCAGAAGTAGCAAGTCAGCTGCAAGAGTCAAAGAATTTACATCTACAATGTGATAGATGAAGTAATATAAGGAATGAATCCAAAGTGATCTTCTACTTGTTGACCTTTATGACAAAATCAAGCAGACATAATGCTCCGTATATGGCAAATTTGATTATTAAACGCATTGAAAAGCACGGAGCTGATAAGTTCTTAGTCATTATTAGAGACAAAGCATCAAATAAGCGAGCATCTTTTAATATAGTCAAGGAAAAATATCCTTATATCGTGCCTCTCGGATGTCTAGCTCACCTATTGCATTTATGTTCTGACATCTTAAGATGTGCAGCAGTTAAAGGTTTGCCGACTCGTGGTGTTGATAGTCAAACCCATAAAAACTAGCCATGTTTTGAAAGCATTATTTGATAAATTTCAATCAGAGAAAAACTTCACTGATAGGATTTCATTGAAACTACCTGGAAAAATTAGGTTGGGCAGCAATTTGTTTTGTCTGGAGAGCATAATCCATCAACAAAGTTGTTCTTTCAGAAACTAGTGTAAGTGGAGGGGCTGAGCCTCTAAAGAATGAAAGGAAGATATTTAGATGATTCTTTTTCTGGGCTTAGAGTCTGACAAAGATGATAAATATACTCTAAGCTAATCATTAAGGCTGATACTTGCAATGAATCCGAACACTCCATTTATTTACAGTTTATTCGCAATTTAACAAGCTAGAATTTACTCTGGATAAGGAAATTCCCATGTCATCTCTGCAAAAAACTGAGGAGACAAATGTCCTTTCCAAATTTAGAAAGAGGGAAAAACTTTGGAATCAGCCGAATTCACTTGGCAGCTGATCTTTTTTAAACCCAGCTATTCAGTGCAGCAAACTAAAACCAACAGAATTGCTTGATGCTATGGGTTTCATAAGTGAAGTTGGTAACCAGATGGGTTTAGATACTGTAATGGTTCGTATCGACTTGGCTGATTATCGTGACAAAGAAGGTATATGGCGTCGACGACAGTTTATTTGGGAAGGTGGTGTTGAAGAAATATTGAGCCCAAAGCTATGGTGGAGAGGCCTGCAAGGAACTTGCATGTTAGCTGATATAGCTGTAAGAATTCTTAGAGCTCCTGTCACATCAGCAGCCACGCAAGGAAAGAACCTTCAGCATTTTCAGCTGGATTCACAGTAGAAAAAGAAACAGATTGACAACTGAACGAGCAGCAATACATATCTATCTCATAATTGGAAAATGTTAAACAATACACGAAGTGCCCAAAAGAAGATAACCAAAAAATCAAAACATGTTACAATTACACAGAAAAAGAGCAAATGCTTCAGTAGACCAAGTCAAATAGATGAAAGTACTCAGGAGGAGGAAGATGATAATTCATCAGAGGAAGAGGAGGTAGAAGAGGATGTTATAGCTATAGATACTTCATCAGAAAGCGATGCACCAGCACCATGAACAAAAGGAAGTAACATCGAAAGTGAAATTTATTTGACCAAACTGTCACTATGGATAAACTCTGGAGCAATATATGGATGTAGAGACATGTATTGTGTACATTGTTTTTGATTAAATAAAAAAATGCAATAGTATATATATATATATATATATTATATTATATTATTATTTATATATTCATATAATATATATTAATATATATAGTGTGTGTAACTTATAATATATATATATATATATATATATATATAGTATATAATATATATATATACTATATATATATACTATATGGTACAGAGGGGCTGGTAAGGCTGGGCTTTCGCTTTTTTTCGACGTTTGTCATGTTCTCCTACTGCTTTTCTTTTCCTGATGCTTGTACAGCACTTTACCCCAATCTTGGGGCAAAGAGGAAGTTGAAGAAAGAAAGAAAGATATCTCAAATATATAATTATATATATATATCTTATATATATATATATATTATATATATATATTATATATATATATATATATATATATATATATATATATATATATATATCTATATATAATATATATTCATATTACAGAGATAGTTAGAAGGTATTCCATCAAGGAAGTTTATCAAGCAAGAAAGTATAAAGTGTAAGAAAAAGCTAGGAACTCTAAGAAGAGTATCTTCCAGACAGAAGGAGATTACATCAAGGATCTTTTGATTTTACTATAGGAATAGATTAGCAAGGATCTTAATTCAGAAGGAAGAGATTAATCAGGGAACTTATAATCGGTAATAATATCAAACTCTGAGAGAAGAGAGTTCTTCAAACAGTAGGACAGAATTCCATCAAAGTAATTTATAAATTTCCGTAAACATAACATAGTTTAATTTAAGTTTTATAGATATAGTGTGATTTAGTTATAAAATATAGATTTAGGGTATTTTTTCTAGGGTGTGGTTGTTTGAGCGGGGTTTGGGGCTTGAGGTATTATTCCCAAAAACTCAAGGTTGTGGATCCCGGTAAGCGTGCAGCATAATCAGGTGTGGGAATAGTAGAAAGTAGAGTGGTGAATAAGAGAGTCAGGATAAAAGAGAGTAAGGGGGGGTAAAGAGATAGGATGGGTAAAAGAGATTAGATTAGAGTGGGTTGTATGAATGTGAGAGGGATAATGAGGATCTGAAAAGGAAGAAGTGGCGGTTGATGTTCGAACAGAAAAAGGTTGGATGTGCTAGGGTTGACAGAAACAAAGCTGAAAGGATAGAAGGGGATGGACTTTGGAAAATTTAAGGGTATGATTTCGGGGGTGAACGAGAGAGTGAGGGCGCGAGGGAAGGGGTAGGAATAGTTATGAGGGAAGAGGTTTGGGATAAGGTAAAAATGTGCAAATAGGTGAGTTCGAGAATAATGTGGGTTAAAGTGAAATTTGGGGGGGAAATGTTGGTTTTTATATGCGCGTATGCACCAGTAAATGGAGCGAGGGAGGAGGAGAGAGAAAGATTTTGGAGTGAGTTGAATGAGTGTTGGGAAAGTTTCGGGGTAAATGATAAAATTAGTCTATTGGGAGATTTGAATGCAGGAGTGGGAAGAGAGGAGATGGGGAGAGTTATAGGTCAATTTGGGGTAGGGGAAAGGCAATGAAATAATGGAGAAAGTTGTTAGAGTTGTGTGTTGATAAAAGAATGATAGTTGGGAATACTTGGTTCAGAAAGTGAAAATCATAAGTATACATGGAAGGGTGATAACAGGGGGGAGGGCGATATTGGATTATATGTGTATAAATAGAAGGATAGAGGCAGAATACTAGATGTAAATGTATTCAGAGGGGCAGGTAGGGGGTTATCTGATCACTATTTGGTGGTTGCTAAGTTAAGGGTAGGGGGAGAAAGGTAACGTTAGAGAACGAGAAAAAAAAGGAGAATAGAAGTCAATAAGGTGGAAAACTTAGATGAGAACAATGTGTATTGAGGGGAGTTTAGAGGGGTAGGAAGTGGTGGAGGACGGGAATTTAGGGAAGTGAGGAGGAGTGGAAGAGATTTAAAGAGAAAATTTGTGAAGAGGCCAGAAGGATAATGTGGAGTAAAAAGGTGGGAAGCAAGTAGAAGGAAAGGACAGTGAATGGTGGAGTGCGCAGGTTGAAGAAGTTCGGTGAAGGAAAAAGAGGTCTTGTGAATGTTGGGAATGGAGAAGGAAGCTGGGGAGGAATATAGAAGGGTAGAGTGGAAGCAAAGAAGGGCAGTGGAGAGGGCGGAGAGAAATGCAAATAATGAATGGTGTAGAAAAAGTGTAAGAAAATTTGGAGACAAGGAGTAAGGATATTCTGGAAAGAAGTAAATAAAAAGAGGAAGATGGAGGGGTTAGGAGAGAGGGTAAAGGGAGGGAAGGGGGATGGATAGGAGGGGAGGATAGGTTGAGGAAAAGATGGGGGGAATATTTTAGAGGATTTTGAATGAAATGGTGTGAGAGAATGAGGAGGATTTGCCAAGAGGTGAGGATGGGGGGGGAAGTGGGGCGGAAAGGGGATATGGAAATACAAATGGAAGAAATTATTGGGGCGTTAACTAAAGGAAAAAAGGAAAGTCCACAGGTATAGAAATGGTGTGAGTATGGAAATGTAACAGATGGGAGGCAGAGGGGTGGAGGAATGGCTGTAATAGGTTATATAATTTATGTTGGGGAAGGGAGAGGTTCCACAGGATTGGGAGGATGGTCTGTTTGGTTCCCTGTATAAAGGGAAAGGGGATAGGATGGAGTGTGGAAATTATAGAGGTTTTTGTCTTTTGAGTGTAGTAGGGAAAGTGTATGGGAGAATACTACTTGAGAGGGTGAGAGTTTAACGGAAGAGAGAATGGGGGAAGACAAGAAGGATTTAGGGTGGGAAGGGGATGTGTGGTATCAAGTATTCACAATGAATGCTTGTGGAGAAAGGTATAGAAAGGAAAGGGAAAGTTTATGGGGTGTTTTTAAGATCTGGAGAAAGCTATATAGAGTGAAGAGGGGGGAATTTTGGAGTGCTGGAAGAATATGGAGTAGGGGGTAAATTAGGTAAAGGTATTAGGGCCTTCTATATAGGGATAGCAGAATGTGTGTGAGGGTATTAGGTAGGCGGAGAAGTGAGATGTTTTGGGGTAGAGAGAGGCGTGAGACAGGGATCGTGTAATGTCACCGTGGTTTTTCAATTTATTTTTTGGAGAGTGTCTGTAAGAATGATTGAGGGAGGGGAGAGGGGTGGAATTAATGGATAGGGGTGATAGATGGAATTAACATGATACTATTTGCGGATGTACTCCTTAGTGCGGAAGATTCCAGAAGGGCTGTAGTATTCTGTGAAGGAGTTCTGGGAGAGTGTGTGGACCAAAAGGTCTTAAATAAAATCAGGAGAGGTAAAGTGTTGTGTTGAGGAGGAGGAACCAGATGAGGGGATGGGGTTAGAGATTAGAGTAGGAGGTGTCGTATTAGAAGAAGTAAAGGTTTCAGATATTTAGGGATGGATTTGGGTAAGGAAGGAGGGATGAAGGAAGAGATAGATTACAGAGTAGGGAGAAGGAATGAAAGCATTGAGTGGTCTGAGGGATTTATGGAAAGGGGGGATTTATCAAATAAACTTAAGATAAGTATGTTTGAAAAATTTGTGTTCCAGCGGATATATGGGTGTGAAACTTGGGGGTTGAATGCTAGGTCCAGAAAGAATGGAAGTGTTTTGAGATGAAAGGGTTGAGAGGGGTATGTGGGGTTAGTAAAAGAGAGAGGATTAGGAATAAGGTGATAAGAGAGAGATGTGATTGGAAGAATGGTTTGGTGAGGAGAGCGGAAGAAGGGAATGTTGAGTTTGTATAGGACCATCTAGAGGAGAATGGTGAAACAGAGG
Organism: Trachelipus rathkii; assembly: GCA_015478945.1. NCBI lineage: Eukaryota > Metazoa > Arthropoda > Malacostraca > Isopoda > Trachelipodidae > Trachelipus > Trachelipus rathkii. The sequence continues at coordinate 49,578 of JABUQX010001122.1, forward strand.
GTGGTTGGGAGAGTTTGGGAGGCGGAGGGATAGGAAGGAGAGCGAAGGGGAGACAAGAAAAGGTGGATGATGGAAAGGAAATGCTGGAAGAGAGAGGGATGATGGTGGAGGAAGGTAGGGTGTTGGCTATGAGATAGATGGAATGGAGGAGTGGGTGAGGGCGAGATGAAGGAAATATGAATTAGGGAAGCTGCACGTACCACTACCCCGCTTAAGCGGGAATAGGTATTTGGTAAATAATAATAATAATTAATAATTATATATATATATATATATATATATTTATATATATAATATAATATAATATATATATATATATATTATATATATATATATATTGTAGATAATTTTATATATATATATATATACTAGAAGATATATATATTATATATATGTATATATTCAAGGTATATATATATATATTGAAATTTAATTACTATTATTTTGAAAATGTTAAAATGTATAGGATTAAACAATTAAAAAGTAGAATGTTTTAGATTTTTGCCTCACTGTTCACTTGAAACTTTAAGAGAAGTAAAAAAAAATAAAAATAAAATAAAAAAAATGTAAAATGAATTAAACATTTTTTCACCTTTCATCCATCATAAAATAACCCTTTAAATCATAAGATTTTTAAACAGATCTTTAAATACCTGGGTATTTATGAATCTTTGGTATGTACCCCTAATTATAAATACCAGGATATTTTACATCACAAACAATACATAACGACCCATAACATCATTATTTACCAAATTAGATTTATGGCATCTTTGTATAAATTCAAAAATAATGATGGAGAGTTGTTTTGATGAAAATCCTAAAGCAGTGATTTTGAATCTAACATTTAAAATATAAGTCTATTTTATTGAAATTATTGTTTATATATATATATATATATATATATATATATATATATATATATATATATATTATATATGATATATTATATGAATTATATAAATTTTTATTTATATATAATATATATATATATAATATATTAATATTTATATTATATATATATATTATATATTTAATATATATAGTAGTTACCTGTAAAAGCTTTTGTATTCCTAACATGTTAACAAATTCTAGACAAAACTTTTTATGAAAGAGGAGCGACCTAAAAATCTTAATGCTTAAAGGATAATCGAGCATGTGTCGTGTCGACGTAAATTAATGAAATGAAACACTAAATCAAGTGCGTGGTGTTCATAAACGTGACCCAGAGACTGAAATATAATATATATATATTATTATATATATAATATATAATTATTATTATATATATATATAATATATTATATATATATATATATCTATATATATATTATATATATATATATATATATATATATATCTTTTTCTTTTCTTTTCTTTATCTACCTTTTTTTTCCAAATTGGGAGTAAGGTCGCTTACAAGCATCGGAAAGAAAGCAGTAGGAGAATATGACAATGCTCGAACGAAAGCCACCTTACCGCCCCTCAGTACATTAGTTTGTTGAAAAACTCGTCACAGACAGAAATCCCCCCCTAAGGCTTCATGGGACCGCGACGACGACCCTCACTGGTAAATCGTCAATGTAAGGGTTCATCATTTGGCCCAGGTGGCCACAACCATGCCCCCATACAAACCCCGCCAATTCTCTCTACATGCACCTTTATTCTCGCCTCTGCCAAACTCACATTCTCTCTTCCAGGCATTTCGTTGACCGACTCAAATCCACTTTCTCTTCGGTCTCCAGCCGGTCGGTTCCCCAAACACTCACCACTATACATCCCCCTTAACCAACCACCTATCATTCATCCTTTCCGCTTGACAAACCACTCAACATACTTTCATTTATTCTCCTCATTACCCCTTTCTTCACACCTAACAACTCTCTAATACGTTCATTCCTCATTTTTTAATTCTTCTCACTCCTGACATGCCATAAGATTGTCCATCTGAGCACATTGCACTTTAGATCTTATACTTTCCATTAGACATAGTCCAACTACTTCACAATAACACAGGTAACAACATACCCTCATGTCAGCCTAGCGCACTCAAGACTTATGTCCCTTTACATCACCAACGATTTAATTTGCACCAGCAACCTACTGCCATTCACAACTTTTTACTCACACTCTGCATCATACCATTTCCCCTCTCATACCAACACATACCTAAATTATTTAACTCAGACACTTTGCTCCAGTGCTTATCATTCTAACATAAACTTCACACGAGGACTGTCTCACTCCAACATAACCTTACTCTTACTCTACGTTTACTTTCAAACCTCATTTTACACACCTCGCCAAATCTCTCTACCAATCCTTCCAAACTCTCTTCGATTCGCCACACAGAAACAAATCATCCGCGTATAATAAGGTCACTCAACACTCCACTCTCCACTCATTCTTCATCATTCTAACACATTTCTCTGCCACCAACACCTCTTCATAACCCAATCATATAAAATTGAATAAACCAAGGAGACATAACACAACCCTGTCTCACTTCGCTATTAATTCTAAACCAATCCACATTTTGACACATTTATTCTTCCACATGCCTCACTATCGTCATACATACTTTGATTCCATTCAGCAGCCTTACACCACACATATAATATTAATAACCTGCCATAATGCTCTATTAACTTATCATACGCCTGTTGCAAATCCATAAAACCTAAATATAATTTATTCTTTTCTCTTATTTTCTCATCATTTGTTTCAAATATAAAGATTTGATCCACACATCCTCTACCACTCCTAACGCACCTTGTTCTTACCAATAGTCTTAGTCATCGCGGCACTGTTTCGACAAATACCAGCCATATATTCTTCCCTACAACTCAATAAACTTATTCTTTTGTATAATTTCTACAGTTCCCCTTAATCTCCATACCCCTTTATAAGGTAATATTTGCTCTCCTCCATCCTTGACTATCCCTCCATAACGCTTTATTACACACTTCCAAATCCATCAATACCATCACGCCTCGTTCATTGATTTCACCAGTAATTCTATCTATACTTGGTGATTTACTATTCTTCAACTTTCTCACTCTACCATTACTTCCTCCTTGATAATTACCCCATCCAAAATTACCTATTCCTTCTTGCACCACAAACCCACACACATCACTATACTCTTCATTACTGCATTTAGCAGTTTTCGAAGTGTCTTTCACCTCCCCTCACCTCCATTTCATCAGTTAACAAAAGCACCAATCCCTATTCTTATTTAAGCTGGTTCCTCTATTCTTATCTCTTAACTTCGCGCTTGCTTCCAGAAAGAGCTTCTATTCCCTTGCAAGTCCCCATCCATCCTCCTTCCAAATTTTTCACCTCTTGTTTTCTCCTACGTTGCACCTTTTGTTAAAATTTTTTTTTCCCTTTTTTTTTTTTCCCCTTCCCTTTTTTATAATTCCCAAGCATCTTTCTTTTGAAACTTCATCATTTGCTTTAGTAACATTCACTCCGCTTTTTTTTACTTTTAACCGCCTGCTTCACCTCTTCATTCCACACTCACTGTTAACATTTCTTACTTCCTACTTTAGCATCCACATACTTCTTTGCACTGCTAACAATTGGCTTCCTTCATTTGCTCCCAGATTTGTTCAGTTTTTCAAACTTGTTCACTATTCAAACTGATTTACTTGCGGAGCGTTCTTACATCTTACCTTTATTACTTGTTCACTTAATTCTCATCTTACACTTTTACCCACTTCCTTCCGTACCACTTTCCTCTCCATCCAAGAGCACTAACTTAATTTTACATAAAACCATAATGATCCGATAAATCCATTCCCTTAACCCTCACTGATTTAACATCCCAACACATACTCAACATCTTCTTCCACAACACAAAAATCCATATCTTTTCATTTCGATACATCTCTACTAACCACTATTATATAATCTATATATATATATATATTATATATATTTTATATATATATATATACTATATATATATATATATATTATATATCTATATATATATATATATATATATATATATATATAATATAATATATTTATATTAATATATTATATATATATATTATATATAATATATATATAAATATATATATATATATATATATATATATATATTATTATATATATATATATATAATTATATATATATATATATATATATAATATATTATATATTTATATATATTATATATATATATATATATATATATATATATATATATATATATATATATATATATATATATATATATATATATATATATATATACGGTACCTCCTGATACTCCCCTACAGGACGCAAATATTTAAGCATAAACATCTCTTTTGTTTCTTTTTCAATAGGATGCATTTTGAAGGTACCAACAATATATGAACTCATTTCAGCCCAAGAAGAATTTGAACAATCTGAATTTATAATGCCAGGTGACACACTATCACAAGGAATAGAATCTGACATATGTTTTGGAGATCCTAAGACGCTTATATCATTTGATATATTTATACTTCTCTGAGAACTTGAAAATGATGAAATATCTGCAAATGAGAGAAATAGCTATAAATAATTATAAAAACGGATTATCATCATCATCACCCACCTTCTTTCCTAGGTGCATCACATGCACTGAAAATAGAAAAGTATTAGAAGAATATGATGCAAGTCGAAAAGAAAGAACAGTCTTTCTTTATACTCTCAAGTGAGAACTCGTTGCAGTCAGAAAAATCCACCCTAGGGCTTCATTTGACTGCGACGGACCCTCACTATGGCATCTCGTCAATGTAGGGTTCATCCCAAGCCCAGGTGGGCAACAACCTTACATCCTAAAAAAAAAAACACTATTCTTTCCTATTATGCAACTTTCTTCTCGTTTCTGCCAAACTCACATGCCTCTCCTCCAGGCATTCCTTTACTGACTATGTCCACTTTTTCTTCTGTCTCCCAGATGGTCGATTCCCAACACACTCACCACTATACATCCACTTAACCAACCGACTACATCCATATTTTCAACATGACCAAACCATCTCAATGTACTTTCATTTATTCTCTCATTTACTCTTTTCTTCACACCACACAACTCCCTAATGCATTCGTTAACCACTTTATCAATCCTTCTCAAACCTAACACGCCCGTAAGATTGTCCATCTGAACATACTGACTTTAGTCCATACCTCTTATTCTAGACCATAGTTTCACTATTATACATTAACACAGGTAACAACAAACACTCATGCAAAATCTTGGCGCACACTAGATTTAGTCCCTTTACATCCACCAATTATTTAATTGCCCCAGCCACCTTGCTACCATTCACAACATTCCTACTACACACTGCATCATACGTTCCCTTTCCACTCAATATATATCCTAAATATTTAAACTCATACTTGTTCAGGATGCTCATCATCTAACATGATTTCACACCGCAGATTCTCCTCACTACCATAATATTACTCTTATCTACATTTACTTTCAAAAAAAAACCTTACATATTCTCTCAAACTCTTCAGATTCGCCACACAAAACCAAATCATCGGCATACAAAAAGCAGGGTACCCTCCACTCTCTTCCCATTCATCTCATTCTAACACCTTCCCCTACACCCTACCTCTAATTCTTTCACTAACCCAATCCATATACAAATTAAATAACCACTGAGACATAACAAATCCCTGCCTCACTCTGCTATTAATATTCAATCAATCACTTTCAACTCCATATATTTTTACACACGCTTCACTGTAGTCATACATACTTTTGATTCCATTCAAAAGCCTACCACCACCATATATCAATACACACCTGCCACAGAGCTTCCCTATTAATCCTGTTGTGTATATATATATATATATATATATATATTATATATATATATTATATATTATATAGTTATATTATATTAATATATATATCATTATATTATATATATTATATTAATATATATATATATAATATATATATTTATATTAATATATATTATATCATATATAATATATATAAAAGGGGAATTGAGTGGTGTGGGGTGAATGTGTTTGTGCCAGAGTGGAAGGAATGAGAGGGGGAGAGAAGGAGTGCGATTTTGATGAGTGACTTGTGGCACACAAAGCTATGGTAGACTTTTGTGTGTGTGTGACTAGAATTCTAATGGTTAATTTAAGTTTGAAAAGGTTCAAGGTATGTGTGGTTGTGACGTATGGTGCATCTGAGGGAAATGTTGAAGAGAGTACGACTTTTTTTTGGATAATTTGAATAATTTTTTGGATGGGGTGAGTGGAGCTTCAGATTGATAGTGTTGGGGGACTGAATGGTTGGTTAGGTGAGCAAAAAAGGGATGGTACAAGGTGCTTTGAGGTTGCGGAGAAAATGAGAGTGGTAGGAAGGTGATTATTTCTTTGAGGGGAGTGGTTATGTATGTAAGTAATACTTTCCATTAACACAAGAGTATCCATAAGTATACTAAGTTTGGTGTAGGTAGAGATGGTATCCGAAGTGAAAAGTATGATTGATTTTTGTTGGTGAAGAAGGAGAAATGTTGAAGTATGTGTTGGGTGTTAAATCAGTGAGGGTTTTAGGATGGGATTATCGGATCATATGTTGTTCTAATGTAAAATTAAGTTAGTGGGGGCTTGGATGGAGGAAGGTGATACGAAACGAAGTAGGTAAAATTAAGAGTGAAGAAGTTAAGGAGCAAGACAATAGGATATATAAGAGCGCTTCGCTAGTAAATGGTTGAATGTGAACAAGTTGATCTGAACAAATCTGGGGAGCATCTCGAAGGAGCAATTTGTTTAGTAGTGCAAAGGAGTGTTGGTGGATGTGCTAAAGTAGGAAAGTAAGAAATGTTACAGCGAATTGGTCGGAATTCGAAGAGGTGATGAAAGCGTTAAAGGTAAAAAAGAAGCGTGATTGAAAGTACTAAAAGCAATGATGAAAATTTAAAAGAAAGATGCTTGAATTATATAAGGAGGAAAAAGGAATACTAAAAGGTGCTACGTAGGAGAAACAGAGAGGTAAATGAACAGTTTGGAAGGAGGATGAATGAGGAACTTACAAGGGAAAGGAAGCTCTTACTGGAAGGAAGCGCGAAGGTTAAGAATGAGAATAAGGGGCATCTGCTTAGAATAATGAATCAGGGATGGTGCTTTTGTACTGATGAAATGGATGTTGGAGGGAGTGGGGGTGAAGAACAATTCGAAACATCTGCAAATTATTAACAGTAATGAATGAGGGTGTTAGTGAATGTGTGTGGTTTTGATGGTGCACGAAGGAATAGGTTATTTTGGGGATGAGGTTATTAGTAAGGAGCAGGTTGGGTAAGGTGAGAAGTTGAAGAATGGTAAATCTGCAGGTATAGAGGAAATTACTTGTGAAATGACTTCAAGAGCGGAGGGAGATGGTGATTTGATTCGGATTTGGAAGTTGTGCTATAAACGCGTTTATTGGGGGTATAGTTCAACGGATCCAGTTGTACGGCAAGATTGCAACGGTAATATGTTTACCGCTTCAGGTTACATTGGATTACCAGAAGCGTACAACAGGATTTGATCAAAGGGGAATATGTTTAAGAAATTATAGGGCGAATAAGCTACTTTATTGAGTGTTGTAGGGAAGGTATATGCTCTAGGTATTTTGGTTTTACAGACGTTAAGCGGTCGAGATACTTGAGTCTGAGCGGTACCCTGAGAGGTTGGTGACACGCAACTCGAGCTCACGTCGAGCGCTCTTAGAGTGGCATCCAGTAAAGAGATGACTGTCGATCAAATTATCTATTCATCCATGACAACAATGATTGCAGCAAAATGAGGGAGAATAAGAATAATTATTTATTTCTACGCGCTCCTTCTACTTAGAAGATTTAAACAACAGGCGTAATCGCAATAACGATTGTTCAAATAAACTTTTATTCCCTATAATTAGTGCTGACAACTGTCCTTTACTTGGTTTTCTACCGCTGACTATTATACTGGTGTCTGGTGATTAGATAAGGGTCATGTATTTGGATCCAAAGTATGTAGTGTACGCATCAGTTCGAGCGTATGTCACGCCATAATTGGAAACTAATATAAGGCTCGTCTCAATCGGTCAGTGATTAAGTTTAGGATTAACTGTGTCTCAGTGTGAAGTCGCACGAGACCTAGGCGTTGTGTTCTCAATGTCATCTTCCAATCTAAATGGTTATTCATGTGTTATCGAATAGTGTCTCAGTGCAATTACTCTGAGAGTGTGGGTGTGAGTGCATGGTAATTTCACATGTGTTAGAATGTATGTGTGTTTAGCCATTATAGAGAGAGGTCAAAGTGGTAATAGTGGATTACCTCTCAGATATTCAGGGTGACCCATTACTCCTTACGAAATAACGTCTCCATAGACCCTACACTATTATATGCGGTTGATTTGGTCTCTGTTGGCGAATCTGATACATGAGAGTTTGAGAGATTCGGTAGAAAGATTTGGAGGGTATGTAAAAGGAGGGTTTGAAAGTAACGTAGATAAGAGTAAGGTTATGGTTTGGAGTGAGGACAGTCCTCAGTGTGAAGTTATGTTTAGATGGTGAACAGCTGGAGCAAGTGTCTGAGTATTAAATATTTAAGGGTATGTGTCTGATGAGAAGGGAACGGAATGATGCAGAGTGTAGTAGGACAGTTTGTGAATGGCAGGAACGTTGCTGGTGCAATTAAAATCGTTGGTGAATGTAAAAGGGACTAAGTCTTGAGTGCGGCTAGAGCTTACTGAGGGTATGTTGTTACTGTGTTATTGTATGGTAGTGAGACTATGGTCTGGAATACCTCCAATAATAGATTCTAAAGTTCAATGTGTTCAGATGGAACAATCTTAGGGGCGTGGTATTAAATTAAATTAAAGTAATTAATTAAAATAAGGAATTATAAATGCAAATAACTGTGACTTATTAGAGAGTGCTGTGGTGTGAAGAAAGGGTAAAATGAGAGAATAAATGAAGTATGTGGATGGTTTGGTCATGTGGAAAGGATGAATTAATAGCGGTTGGTTAAGCGGATTGTATACGTGGAGAGTGTGTTGGGAACGACCGGCTGGGAGACGAAGAGAAAGTGGATTGAGTGGGTGAACGATGTCTGAAGGAGAGCAATGTGAGTTTGGCAGAGGCGAGAACTAAAGGTGCATGATAGGAGAGATGGGGGGTTTTGTTTGGGGGCATGGTTGTGGCCACCTGGGCCAGGGGATGAACCCTTACATTGACGATTTATCATAGTGAGGGTCCGTCGCGGTCCCATGATGCTCTAGGGTGGATTTTCTGTCTGTGACGAGCTCTCACTAATTAATGTACAGAGGGGGCGGTAAGGCTGGGCTTTCTTTTCGACGTTTGTCATGTTCCCACTGCTTTTCTTTTTCCGATGCTTGTACAGCACTTTACCCCCAATCGGAGAAGGAAGGTGCAAGAAAGAAAGAAAGAAATATATATATATATATAATCTATATATTATATATATAAATATATTTATATATATATATATATATATTATATACTATATATATATATATATATATATATATACTATAATATATATATTATATTATAATATATATATATATATATATATATATATATAATATTATATATAGTTTAAAATCTTTATTATCTCGTTTGGATGAAAAGGGACATGAATGATGCAGAGCGTAGTAGGAAGTTGCAAATGGTAGGAAGGTGACTGGAGCAATTAAATCCTTGGTGAATGTCTACATGAGGGTATGTTGTTCCCTGTGTTAATGTATAGTAGTAAACCAATGGTCTGGAATAACAGGCATAGATCTAAAGTGCAATGTGTTCAAATGGACAATCTTAGGGGTATGCTAGGTATGAGAAGAATTGATAAAATGAGGTATGAACGCATTAGGTAATTGTGTGACGTGAAGAGAATAAATAAGAGAATAAATGAAAGTACACAGAGGTGGTTTGGTCATGTTGAAATGATGGATGATAGTCGGTTGGTTGAGAGGATGTATAGTGGTGAGTGTGCTAGGAATCAATCAGCTAGGAGATCGAAGAAAAAGTGGATTGACTCAATAAAGGAATGACTGGAGAGGAGGAATGCGAGTTTGGCAGAGGCAACAAGAAAGGTGCGTAATAGGAAATAGGAGTGAATAGCAGGGTTTTGGGAAGGAGTCTGGTTGTGGTTCCCATGGGCCAAGGGATTAGCCCTACACGGATGAGATACCATAGTGAATGTCCGTCGAGGTCCCTTGTAGCTCTAGGGTAGATTTTTCTGACTGTGGCGAGTTCTTGTTAAAGGGTATAAAGGGGGTGGTAAGGCTGGGCTTTCTTTTCGACTTGCATCATATTCTTCGACAATTTTCTGTTTCCAATGCATGTGTCACACCTTAAGCCGTCTTGGGGAGAGAAGGTGTGTGAATGATATATATATATATATAATATATATTATATATATATATTATATTAATATATATATATATATATATACTATATATATATATATAGTATATATATATATATTATATATATATATATATATAATTCAAACCTACCTATTTTTTCTAATTCTATTTTAATTCAAGAATATTGAGAAAAGTACAGAATAATTTAAGGTTTCTATTATTATTATTATTATTATTATTATTATTATTATTATTATTATTATTATTATTATTATTATTATTATTATTATTATTATTATTATTATTATTATTATTATTATTAGAGATACAAAAGTAGTAAGCCTTGAGTGTGATAGGGTTTTGCATAAGGGTATGTTATTACCTGGGTTAATGTATATTACTGAAACTATGGTATGGTATAAGAAGTGAAATCTATTCCAATGGATATTAGGGGTGTGTTAGGTGTGAGAAGAATTGATAAAATGAGGAATGAATGTATTAGAGAATTATGTGATGTGGAAAAAGGTGTAAATGAGAAAAAAATGAGTGTATTGAGATGGTTTGGTCATATGGAAAGGATGGATGATAATCAGTTGGTTAGATTAGATTAGATTATTAGGGTGATGGCTTCTATTGAGGCCCCTTGTCACTGCGACCCACATGGATCTTTTGTGAGAAGCCCTTATCAGTTAAAATTCCTGGTTCAGCCTGATTTTCCGCAGGAACCTCAGGATTGTTCCAGGAGATGAGGTTTTGATATCATAAGGCTTTAGTGTGTCCTTCTGCCAACACCAATCTTTGCCAGCTTAGAGCTTCGCAATTACTTAGAATGTTTTCTGCCGTTTCTACTGTTTCAAGGCAGTAGCAGCATAAATCGCATTCAACTTTTCCCATTTTTTTAAGGTGATATCTGACTGGTTCATGTCCAGTCAGAAGTCCGGTCAAAAGTCCAATGTCAGTTCTACTCAGCAAGCATTTCTTTTGTCATTCTTGGAGAGGAATCAATCAAACCTTTTGGCTTGTCTGAGACCATGGACGCCTGTCCAATAAGTATTTATGGATCTATATTTCCATTGTGTAAGAAATTGTTTGGTGTGGCTTTTAGAAAGTCCACAAAAAGGTTCTGGACCACAGAATGTGGTCTTAGCTCCTTCCTTAGCAAGGCGATCTGCCTCTTCATTGCCTGGTACACCTTGGTGCCCTGGCACCCAAAACAGAGTAACTCTGTTGTGTTGAGCCAGTTGCTGTAGGGTACATTGGCATTCCCAAACCAATTTGGAATCTCATTTGCAGGAACCCAAAGCTCCGATGGCTGCTTGGCTATCGGTCACCACAGCGATACTGGCTCTGCACATCCCCTTATTTAAATTTATTCCGGCACACTCCATTATGGCGTAAACCTCTGCCTGGAAGATAGTGGAAAAAGCGCCCAGTGCCCTGCTGCGCCTGCAGTTGGGCCCAACCAGACCTGCGCCAATCCCACCATCCATCACTGATCCATATGATGGCTCCTGAATCGAGTTTTGGGCCTCCACTATCCCATGTTGATCGATTTGTAAGAAAGATTTTGTACTTCTTTTCAAAGCTTTTTTGTTTTGGCATTATATCTGAGATTGCAGTAGCCATCTGTGACTCTGGTACATCTTCCAGTATATGAAGGTGTATGAGTCCAGTTCTTTGTTTAAATTGGCCAAGAAGAGTCAGTCTGATTGCACATGATATGGCCTCCCTTCTAATATGCAAGTGCAAGGGAAGGAGGCCCATCAGTATCTCCATGGCTGCAGTAGGGCAGGTATGCATTGCCCCTGTGATCGCTAGGCATGCAAGCCTTTGCAATCTTTGTAATTTATTTTGTGCAGTCCTTTGTTCTACCTTTGGCCACCAAACGAGTGAGCATAGGTGATAATGGGTCTGACTACAGTTATGTAGGTCATTTTTGGTTTCAGCCCCCATGTTTTGCCAAGCATTTTCCGGCATGTCCATAGGGCCATCATTTCTTTGTCCACAACTCTTTTAAGGTGTGAATTCCACTTAAGTTTTTGATCTAGAATTACTCCCAGATATTTGACTTCAGTGGAGGGGATTATAGTGATCCCTCCTTTTCCTGGTGAAAGGCACCATAACTGTTTTGCTTGGATTGATGTTCAGTTCCCATTCTAAGCACCAATTGTATGCGAGATTAAGGGCATGCTGCATGAGTTCCATTAGAACCTCTATGTGCTTGCCTCTAATGATAATTACAAGGTCATCAGTGTATCCTTGCACCTTAAATACCCTCACAGCCGCCACAGTGATGGTCTCCTCTCCCAGTTCGGCGGTAATGCTTCTCGTCTCCAACATTGCCTTTATCCAGGCAATTGTTGAGGGCTTGACGCCCTTGGCGGCAGCGACATCCTCCATTGTTGTGTATAAGGTGTTGTCGAATGCGCCCTGGAAAGCGCATACTGCCACTTCCTTGTGTTCTAGAACTCCTTCCAGCTTGGATACCAAGCTGTCTAGAGCGCCAACTGTTGATTTACCAGATTGGTAAGCCCATTGATTAGGGTGAATATCCTTTTCTATTGAAGTTTCTACCCTTATATGGTAGTCAATCACCTTTTCCATTGTTTTCAATATGAATGATGTGAGACTTATTGGTCAATGTGACCTGGGGTCAGACATACAGCGTCTTCCCGTCTTAGGGATTGAAAACCACCCTTACACTTCTCCACAGCTGTGGAATATATCCAAGGGCATAACTCGCCCTAAAGACCTTCACCAGCAGTGGAAGTAGACTCTCCAATCCTTGTTGAATGAAGCAAGGCTGGGAATATGCCATCCCCTCCAGGAGATTTATACGGGCCAAAAGAGTTTATTGCCCATTCCACCCTATCTGGGGAGAAGATGTTGCCAGACAGACTCTCCTCCCATCCGTCAGGTCTTCCACCTCCCCACTCCTCCACCTCCTCTCTGTCTTCAACTATTTCGTTGTGAGGAAAGTGAGTATTTAAAAGTTCCACTAAGGTTTCCCTGTGGCCCATTGTATAGCTGCCGTCTTTCTTTAAGAGAAGGCTCGGACCATTAGATTGGTCTTTTGCTAGCACTTTATGTAAACGTGCAGTTTCAGGTTGGCTCTCAATGCTTTCACACAGAGTCTTCCAAGTTCTTTTTTTAGATTTTCTAAGTTCTATGTTATAAGCGGTTAGGGCTGTTTTATACGCCTCAAAATTTTTGTCCCGCTTAGCTTTATTGAAGAGTCTCCTGGTCTTAGTCCTTAGAGTGGTTAGCTCCTGGTTTCACCAGGAACGCTTTTGGTTACCCTTCTTTTTTTTTCAGAGAACAACTGTTTTCATGCAAGTCTTGTATGAGTGATTGCAGCAGGGTTGTGGATTCATCTAGGTTCTGTAGATTAAAAAGTCCCTCCATGTCCTCCAATCCCTGCTTGAGGAGTTATTTATACAGGCTTCAGTTTGTTAGCTTGGGTACTCTCCACTCTTCATCAACTTTCTCCATAGCTATGATCTCAAACCTTATGTGTCTATGGTCCGAATGAAAGACTTCATCAGTCACATACCAGTTCAAGATCTGTGTGCCAAAAGCAGCATTAGTTAAAGTTAGATCTAGGACCTCTTGTCTATTTGATGTGATGAATGTGGGTTTGCTGCCATATATATATATATATATAAATATATAATATATTATATATATATATATATATATATTATATATATATCAATATAATTACATACATATATATATATATATATTATATTATATTATAATATATATATATATATATATATTATATATATATATATATAATATCAAACTCTACCTTTTTTTTCTAATTCTATTTTAGAGTTTTAATATTTGAGAGAAGTACTAGATAATTAGGTTTCTTTTAGTATTTATTTTTTATTATTATTTATTATTATTATTATTATTATTATTATTATTATTATTATTATTATTATTATTATTATTATTATTATTATTATTATTATTATTTTTATTATTATTATTATTATTATTATTATAGATACAAAAGGAGAAGTCTTGAGTGTGATAGGGTTTTGCATAAGGGTATGTTATTACCTGGGTTAACATATATTACTGAAACTATGGTATGGTATAAGAGGTGAAATCTATTCCAATGGATATTAGGGGTGTTTTAGGTGTGAGAAGAATTGATAAAAATGAGGAATGAATGTATTAGAGAATTATGTGATGTAAAAAAAGGCGTAAATGAGAAAAAACGAGTGTATTGAGATGGTTTGGTCGGTCATATGGAAAGGATGAATGATAATTAGTTGGTTAAGGGGATATATAGTGATGAGTGTGCTGGGAATCAACTGGCTGGGAGACCAAAGAAAAAGTGGATTAAGTCAATAAAGGAATGCCTGGAGGAAAGGAATGAGAGTTTGGCAGAGGCGAGAAGAAAGGTGCAAATATGAGTGAATGACGGGGTTTTGTGAGGGAGTATGTTTGTGGACCTCCTGGGCCATGGGATGAACCCCATAGTGAGGGTATGTCGCGGTACCGTGATGCTCTAGGGTGGATTTTTCTGGCTGCGGCGAGTTTTCACTAAAGGGTATATAAAGCGGGTGGTAAGGCTGGGTTTTCTTCTACTACTTTTCTGTTTCCAGTGCATGTGTCACACCTTACCCCCATTCGGTGGTAGTGGTGGTGGTAGTGAAGCACTGATCACATAACCATTCTTCTCAGTGAAGCATTTGAAAAAGTTTTAGGAGTTGAAGACCCCCCAGTCACATAAATGAGAAATGAGTCCATTTTTGTACAAGCTGCAAACTAAAGTTCCATTCTGTCATCCTTATCGGCTCTCGCAAATATTCCTCTTATTTCTACTCCTGATGAAATAAGAAACACATCTAAAGGAACTATTTATTGTTATGAACAGAAAGATGAAGATACTGCTGTTATTATGAGAAATCTCCAGCAGAAAAGATTTTCCATTACAAACATATATAGATTTCTCTCTCGTCGGGACTCGCCTAACATCCCAAATCCTCATTCACTGCTGACCTTTAATACCCTACATTCACCTACAAAGGTGAAAATAGGGTTCACAAGTCATAGTGTTCGCCCATTTATCCCTCAACCCAGACGTTGCTTCAAATGTCAACGGTTTGGTCATCCCCGAAAATGCTGTAGGGAACCAGATGACATATGCCCAATCTGAGGAGAATTATTTCACACTCCCTGTGAAAATACCCCTAACTGCAGAGGTCCCCACAGTGCTTCTTCCTTCAAATGTCAAGTCTTACCTGTTTGAACAAGAGGTTTTGGAGTTATGTATCATACATAAACTGAGCAGGAGAGATACTATACGCCAGTTCAATGAAAAATATCAAACAAGTCAAATGCAATCTTACAACACAATTACAGCTGCCCCCATGCATCCGCATGTTAATCCAACACAACCCCATCCTAACAGAACTCCTCTCCTAAATCCCAGTGAAACTCAGGCAGTTACTGCAACCTGTCTGCCTGAATTGCCACACTACTCACTCCTCAAATAGTACAAAAGCAGCCCTTGATCCAATCTCCCATCCTAAAAGCCATCAACAACCCTATCCCGAGTACTAGCTCTCAACAATCCAGCAATGAAACTAAGCTGGTTCATCCAACAAGAAACTTGGAAAACATCTCCTGCCAAGACACACAGTACCATACCTGCCCAAAAGGTTCTCCAAGCATATGCAAAAGGACTGTCTCTTTGTCCCTTAATTCGCCTCCCACTACTACTAAAATTCCTGAAAAAGATGTTCCTAAACACAAAGAAAAGGATAATGGCAAAGTTAGAAATTATTCGTTAAAATACAGAGCATTCAAATTTTTTAAAAACACATTAACCCCAGACGTAAAAAATGCAACTTTGAAGAGACCTCGCCATAAGTCTATTCCAGAGACAAAAGCAATGGCTTTAATAGATTGTACCCAAACAATCACAGCTATCGGACAACCCACCAATCAACTCTCTATATTCTGCAGGATAACTCTAGCTTTTCTGAATCTTCCTATAACTCTTCTTCTCAATTTCCTATCTCAGCACTCCCCAAGGGATTCTATACCCTAGCAGATGAAATGGATAACAGCTCCGAATTAATATAACTCCATACCCCTCACACATTTCTGAATCTGCTTGCTTGGCAGATACTGATACCGCTCCCATTAATAACATTGAGCATTTTGGTTACCCTTCCAACAACCAACCAAACCCACACAATAATTTGGACTTGGTTGAACTCAACTTATTTCACATTCATGGCGAACCCCCTTCACCAAATACCACTGAAAACTCCTTACCAAAAGTGGTCGTACAACCCAAATCCCTGTTGTATGACTCTTCTTAGCTACCAGGATTTGTTGCCCCTCCTCGTCGAGACCCGTCTCATCCTTTCCTCTCCATCTGAACCCACCTCCAACATTACCCCTAGTCACATAGAGACAATTGTCTCAAAAAGACAATCCTCATAATATTTATAACAACATAGCATGGCCACCTTCCTTCAATGGAATTGTCGTGGCTACCACTTTTATTTTGAAAAACTTGTTACTAATAAACCTATGTACACCAAAGTGTATATGTATGCAGGAACTTCAACTATGTCATCGCGACTTTCAACCGTCGGAATATATATGGCCGCTAACCTCTATAGAAAGAGATGACAATTATAGGGGAGGTACAGGAATACTCATTCATAAATCTTGTCCCCTATTCTCCAGTCCCATTTCAAACTAAATTCATTGCAGTGCAGCACGAATTCACTTATCACCGACTTAATATCTATCAATCTACTTGGCTCAGAGTAGTGAATTTACTAAGGTCAACGTAGCTGATCTTTTTAAGCAGTTATTGTTTTTTTGGGGGGGACATGGATGGCCTAGTGGTTAGAGCATCCGGTTATTGTTAACTCTGCGACGCAAGTTCAATGTTCGAATCCCGCTGATCGAGAGTAAAATCTCCTTTATGGGATGAGAAACCCGGGAGCTTTAAAAACTTACGCTTGAAGACGCTTCTTTTTTGGAATCGGATTGGCTTAGTGGATAAAGCTCCCGGTCATTGTTACTCAGTGACGCGGAGTCCAATGTTCGAATCTCGCTAAAGGAGAGTAAAATCTCCTTTGAATCATTCATTTTAAATGAATGATGTCAAAGTGAAGTGTGTTGTTTTTGTTTATATTGTGTCCCTTCTCAAAATTTTTTTTCCCAAGCCGGGGGGGGGGATTCGGGGGGGGGGAAAACAAATTTTGGACTCCGCGTCTCGCAGAGTTAACAATAACCGGATGCTCTAACCACTAGGCCATCCACGTCCCCAAAAAAAAAAGAACGCTTTAAATGAATGAGTCAAAGGAGATTTTACTCTCCATCAGCGGGATTCGAACATTGGACTCCGCATCGCTGAGTAACAATGACCGGGAGCTTTATCCACTAAGCAATCAGCGTTCCCAAAAAAGAACGCTTCAAGCGTAGTTTTTAAAGCACCTGGGAGACTTCAACCTCCGCCACCCACTTCGTCTAACTAAGTCCAAGATCCTTGTAGATCTTTTAACCCCCTTTTCCCTGGTGCCTTAACACAGGACTCCCTACATATGAATGCTTAGATACACACACTTCTTCCTCTATTGATATTTCCTTTTGCTCCCATTCCCTTATGGATTGCTTTACCTGGTCTCGCTTTGACTATTTATATGGCAGTGATCATTACCCAATAGCTTTAAATGAGCTTGTACCAAGTCCAATGTTAAAACCTAACTCCAGTTGGTGTTATTATCGAGCGGAGTGGGCTCCTTTTTATCTGGCCATAGCTATCCCACTTTCTCCCTTCAACAACCGGTTTGACTGTTGATGATGTTTTTCACTTCTTTCACCAAGTTGTCATTTCGGCAGCAGAAGCTTGCATTCCACAATTTTCCGCAGGCAGGTGGTCAGCAACCCCTTGGTGGTCCCAAGAGTGCGCACAAGCTAACCGCAAGAAGAACTCTACAGGCAATACAAAAAGACCCATATCACCCCAAACATGATTATTTTTAAAGCAGCTGTGGCGAGATCTCCGCGAATTAATCGCCAAACATGTAAACAATTTTTTTGAACTTACATTTCAACCATTAACTAAACAACTCACCTTCCTTTAGTGTGAAAAGTTACATAGAAAATACCTCATCGCTCCAGCAACTCCTCACCCACAGTCTTCCGTTATGGATCTGATATATCCCATACGATCTCCGCTCTTGCTGCTGTTGCAGATGCACTAGGTTATAGTTTTGCTAGCCACTCAAGTTCTTACTGCTATCCTGAAGACTTTCAAAAATTGCGAACTAACACTGCACTGCCAGACCTATCAAAAGCGAAAGGGGAAGATCATATCCTGTTTTTGTTTTTTATAACATCTTTTGGTTCATCCTACTGGCAGATGTAATCAGGAACTGCACTTTGGTTTTCTTGTGTTTTCGGTACATAGCTGTATGAAACATTGCTGCTAGGTGGTGAACTTGATTTTCTACATATGCCTCCGTCTTATCCCTCCAGCACATCAGCATTTTTGTGGATCTAAATAATAGAATCTGGATCGAATCTTATTTTCCTTCTATTTGGACTACAGCTTTTGTAATTCATATCCCCAAACCTGGGAAAGATCCGAAGTTGGCGGTAACCAAATGACCCTAATTTCGCTGACCTTTCATCCTGTAAAAATGGAGGAAATGGTTTTAGGCCGCTTTCTCCCTGTTCTTGGATGGTTCTTAGTGTCTTCTTTGACTTTGAAAAAGCTTATGACACAACATTGAGAATTGGTACACTTTCAAAAAAAAACCTTACATATTCTACGAGTTTGGTAGAGCTGAGAAGAAAGATGCATAATAGTAATGAATTGCGGGGTTTTGTGAGGGGATAAGGTGGGCCTGGCCCAGGGATTGAACCTCACATTGATGAGATACCACAGTGTGGGTTCGTCGCAGTCCTATGAAGTCCTAGTGTGGATTTTTTTGACTGCGACGAACTCTCACCTAAGTGTATAGAAGGGATGGTAAGAGAGGTGGGGGGAGGACTTTCTTTAAAATTTACAGCATGCTCTTCTACTTAACTGTTTTATTTTCCCTGCATGTTATGCACCCCTACCCACATCTAGTGGGAAGACAAGGAAGGATAAAGGAGTTGTTGTTATTATTATCTATATACTATTAATTTTAAACATGCCATTTTTGCTCCCTTAGTGATGTTCGCCAATTTGGTATTATTCATTTAATAAAGATATTATAATAATTATTTTTTGAGCTTCACAAAAAATATAAAAATCATTTAAGAAATTATTAATTAAATTGATTTAAGGTGGTGTTATTATTATTATTATATCAGTATTATAAAAATATTTCAAATTATTATAAAAACATTAAGTAAGTTGTTGC
>JABUQX010001123.1:5000-17500 GCA_015478945.1 Trachelipus rathkii
TTCTCAGAGTCGAGGCATTCTGTCCAAGTAATTGTTGTATTGGGCAAGATTAAACATTCCTGCGGATTTGCTTAAGACCACTCTGTTCCATAATGGACGCAAAATCTATTGATACCTATATGAAAAAACTGGCTGATTAATGCAAAACGTTGGCCATGGAACTAATCTACGAAATAAGAAATGTGTTCTTTTACCTCTCCCAACTTGAAAGGATCGAAATATTTACTGGTCAAGAGTCAACAGTACAACGTTGGGAAGCTCTCACCAAAATACAACGGCCCTTATAAGCAGGGCTTCGGAGTCGTAAAATAAATTTTTCGACTGCGACTCCGAACTCCGACTCCTTAATTCAAATTTGGATTTTTGACTCGACGCGACTGCCGACTCCACTAAAACATGAAATTTTCGACTCCGGCTCCGACTCCGGAACTCCACACTTAATACTAAAAATTTATCGATTATTCAAATAAGCTGAGTTAAACAAAATTTGCGACTCTACCTGTTTATTTCCGACTCCAGCAGTCAAATTCAAATTTCGACTCTGACTCAGATTATTGCTTCAATGTTTACAGTTTTAACACAGTTTTTTGTTTCATAACTAATTGTTTTTCGCTTTGCTTTTGAGAATAAAATAATATACAACTTTTCCAATGAATCTAATCTCCAAATTGCTATACGGAAAATACCGTAAAGACATAAAGATACAGGCGCAACACATGACAAACAAATATATTTTCAGTTTCGGAAACAAATCTTATATTTGAAATTTTATAATGCAAATAATTTTTATTTATTATAAAACAAGCACCTATTATAAAATTAACGTTTCATACTTTCAGGTTTTCAATAATAAATAATAAGTTAATAAGTAATAATATAATATAATAAAATAATAATTAATAATATCATAGTAATAATAATATAATAATAATAATATAATATATGACTAATAATAATTAAAATTTAATTAATAATAATATATAATATACAATATAATATAAAAGCATATAAAGAATTATTTATGAATAAAACAAAAAGAATTTCTGACAAAATTAAAAAGAACTGGATTTTATAATTTGGATATTATTATTATATATATATATATTATATATATATATAATAGATATATATATATTATTATATAATTATATAAATATATATATATATATATATATATATATTATAATATATAGAGGTTGGGTTGTAAACCATGGTAATGAAAATTAATTTAGATTAAGTTGGTAATTAATTTTTTATTTTAGGTAAAGAAAATTAAAAAACTTTATTTGCTATAAAAAGAATTACTCTTTTTATTTTTTGAGCTTTGTTTTATTCGACGTTAATATTATTATTTTGTTCCAATAAGTGTTGTATTATATAATTAATATATATATATTATATATTATATGTAATATTTATTATTATATATATATATATATATAATTTATATATATATTATATTATTATATATTTATATTATATATATATATATTATATATATTATATATATATATTATATATTAATGGTTCAGATTTTTTTTAATGCTTACAGTATGTAACTAGAGAACGGCAGATCCTACAGTAAAACAAATTATATATTTAGAATCAGCCGAAAATTCTAAGGATGGATTTTAATCTTTTTTTTTTTTTTTTTTTGATATGTAAAATTTTTTTTTTTTAATCTAAGGAAATAAATTATTCGGATTAAATTAAAAGGAGTCGGGTCTCTTCGGCCTCCGGTGGGACGACGGGGGGGACTAATCCCCCTCCGGGGATGGTCTCGGAACCCACGCTCTTTGGTATTTGGGTGTCGCGGTGGGGTTCTCCGACCATCCCCTCCGGGGTTATGAAACGTCCCCCCCTCTTGTCCCCTGTCGCTCGAGCCCCCTTAAAAAAGAGATGCTTAAATTTCCACAAAAAAACAAAATTATTTCCCCAAATTTAGGGGCTCGAGCCGACGGGGGACAGTAAGGGTGGGGATTTCTTTTTGACTTGTGTCAATGTCGGAGAACCCGCGACACTCCAAGACCAAAGAGCGGGGGTTCCGGAGTACCCATCCCCGGTGTAGGGGGGGATAGTCCCCCCTCGTCACCGAGAGGCCGAAGAGACGCCGATCTGCCATCTTTTTGCGGTTTACCTTAGGGTATTTCTTTAGTTAAAAAAAAAATTCTTTCAAAAAAAAATAAAAAAGTTAAATCTCCATCCTATAGAATTTTCGGCTGTTTTCCAAATTATATATTTGTTTTACCTGTCGGACTGCCGTTCTCTAGTATAATACTGTGAGCATTAAAAATAAAAAAAAATTCTGATCCATATTATATATATATATATTATATATATATATATAATTAATATATATTATTATAATATTATATATATATTTATATATTATTTTTTATATATATTATATATATATATAATATATATATATATTATATATATATTATATATAATACTATGACATTATGAAAATGATGATATTAATAGGGCAATGATACAACCTAGAAGAAGAAGATGAAAGTAATTTTGACATATTTATCGGATTTTAAAAAGTTAAATATTTAAATTAACATGAATTGGAAAATAAATCATTGAATCACAAAATAAAAATAAGTTAAGTTAAACATTTTTTTTAGCAAATCGAATTTTTAATTTTAATTTTGTCTATTAATAGTTATTACCATACCTTGGCAATAACTAAATTAGTTTTGTGAGGACCATTGGCACATAATTAAGGTGCCTGATTTATATATATATATATATATATATATATATATATATATATTATAATATATATATTATATTATATATAATATATAGTATATATATAATATTACTATATATATATATATATTATATAATAGTATATATATATATTATTAGATATACTATATGGATTGCCTAAAATACATAAAAACTTCAGAAAATTCACCTTTCGAGACCGTGTATAATATATGTGCGGAACGGTTACACACTAAATTGCCCAATATCTGAACAGCGATTATTCTACCATATCTTAATAACTCTTTCATAGTTACAATAAAATATTGAATCCTTGAGTGGATTTACAAAGTCAACTATGCAGTAGTGTATTCGCCTTAACTTGATGTAAAATCTTATGTCATAAATGTACCGGTTTTTGATACGATGTGACATAATAATTAACGAAGTGTATTACTCACAAATAATCTCTAATCTTTCTCTCCTCCCCCTCTCCTATTGATTTATATTTCTCAGTATCCAACTATCGAGTATATACCTTTTTATTTATATATTTTGTTTTTCTCATATGCTCATCCTCTCGTCTTTTTAAATTTTATAAGTGATAATATATTTTATTCTTACAAATAATTTTGATTGGAGTGTCCGATTGGTTTCGGTGTTTCACACTTTGGATCCTTATCATATTTGCTGACTTTTGTATTATGTTTTTCTATATCTTTTTGGTTATATTATAACTATAATATCCTTCTGTATGATATACATAACATATACTTTTACTCTCGTTTGATTTTTACTTTATATAGGTTATGTTCATACGACATGCCTCTACTATTTTTTTAGGATATCAGTAGATCATTATATTATCTAATTTTTCATGTTCTATTCAATTATAAATTTTCGTAGTTGTGTTCTCTATTTGTTTTAAAAATTCACTCATGATCGATATTCTTAGGTTTTTATTAATGTTCTATATCTGTTTTTTTAGATCTCATTCATAATATTTCAATGTTTATTTTTTCTTGACGGCTTTCTTTATTCTACTATGACTTGTTATTGTCTCATAATATCTCCTACTTGTTTAAGGGTTCTGTATATGTTATTTTCTATTGTTATGATCCATTCATCGACTATTTTTGATCATATATTATGATTATTTTTATTATTATATTTTTAATATATTTTTTAGTTTTATTCTAGGAGTCTATTATTCATACCTTTGTGTTTCAATTACTTGTGGGAATATTACATTTGAATTTGATATTAGGATTATATTTTTTGCTCTGCTAGTTAAAGTTATTAAGAATTTAATTTTATTTTTTTGTTATCCGATATGTTATACATATTTTTCAGTTTTAAATATATTTTTATATGTATAATAACAAATTTATCATAATTTTTATTAATTTAATAAGGTAACTAGTTATAATTATATTTTATATTGAAATGATTTCTATGTAAAATTTTCTTTTGCTCTTCAAAAACTTCCCATTATTTTGCGCTATTTTGTTCTCATTATATGTTGTTATAGGTGAGTATAGTGCCTCGCTTAATTTATTTGATATTCTTCATCTTCATATATCTAGATACATCCTTTCTATAAATTTATTAAGTTTCGATCATCTATTAATGTTTCCATATACAGTCATACTAGTTCCATCTCTTTCCTTTTAGACAAGAGATTTGTCTTTGCCCCGTACACAGTCACGTTGTGTACCATTTTGAACTGTCCCTGAGTAGACTGTACGTTCGTACATATCATTGGGTTAAGAAGTAATGATTGTCGTCAGTGCTATCAACTTACTAGTCCACAGCAATTCTTTGAACATTTTCATACGGCACTGATGGTCAATCTATTAGTATATTTCTAAACACTTCACAACATTATACGGATCGTGTGGTCATGTGAAGTCCAGAAACTTGAAATTGCGGAGGCCTTCTTTACATTCTCGAAAACACGCAATCCAGTACATTTAAATAATATGATTTTTATGTATTTATCAGTCAGAATCAATATCATTTGATTTACTTATTATATTTCAATTTAAAGACTCATTCGTCTTCAAGAAATAATCTCTGAAGATATGTTCTCAAGTATAGAGACTGGAACGCTGTCGGGAAATCTCTTGCTGTAAATATATCTTCTTCTTCTCCGTAATTATTTATTTTCAATAGTTATCTTTAAGGAATTAAATATCGTATATACCAAAATGGCCTTTAAAATAATTACGCAATTTAAAAACGATTTAATAATAATAATATAAAATAATAATAATAATAATCAATAATAATATAATATTAATAATAATAATAATAATCATTTATAATAATAATATAATGAATAATAATCATAATAATAAATAGTTCTCTAACATTTTCGACTCCGAACTTCCGGACTCCGACTTCCACTTACAGCAGGAATCTTCGACTCCGACTCGACTCCGACTCACTTGCACAGAGTTTTCGACTTCGTATTCTCTCCGATCTCCGACTCCTGGTAAATATTTGGGCACGCTCTCCACTGGCTCCTCGGACTCACTCTCGACCTCTCGACTCTCCGTATATCTTCTCTCCGCTTAATTGTCCTTGTGTCTTCTTTTATATATGGTCTATTTCTAAGATAACCAACTATGTGTATTATGTCTCATCTTATTTATTAATTAGGTGATGTGTAATTGGTTGTGGTTTATGTTTGAGTAACTGTTAAGAATTTTCGGTCTTAATTCTTCTCTTGCATATATTCTTTATAGTTCCCGCCCTTCTGTGACCTGTAAATATGAAATTTTTTTTTTTATTATACTGCGACCACAATAATTGAAATAGAGGAAGGAAGTGTATATTTGTGGAACTCTAGATATATATATTTCTTCTTTGAGTGATATTAATATTGTATGTTTTAATAGATCTTGGTCTGTTTTGTTGTAATTTATATACTGAGGTCTAAATATAAGTCTGTTGTAATTCTGTTGTTTATATATCTTTCTTTATTTTTATTTCTTTCTCTCTTTCTCTTCGGTTTAAGTAGTTTGTTTCCACTCTCGTTCTTAGTTTCCTACTTACTTTGCTATTTTCATGTACAATCAGTATAGGGCGAGGTGTGGGAGAGGATGCTGTTGTTGAAACAGTAAACCCCAGCGTCCACCTCGGTCTTCTCGCTTGAGGCCGACAATCCTTTCCAAGACTCAAAGGTAGCAAAATTCTAGTGAATCGATATGGGATTCTTTGTGAGACATAAAAGCACTGCTGTCATTAGAGGTGATGGCAGCTCGTAATGAGGCTATTGAAGTCTCCCTGTTATATCTACTTTAAAGGTCTCTCTGTGTGGAAACCCCTTTCAATACTTCTCATAACTTGTAGATGTAATTGTATTTAAAACGTTAAAATTGTTTGGCATCCTCTTTCGTTTTCCCAGAAGAAAAGATGACGCCAACAAGAGGTCTGTGAGTTGTGGTAAGAAGTGCCTCAGTGAAGGGGACGCTGCCATAGATAAGCTCTGGGGTATTAATTCAGACTCATGCGAAGTAGGGTCATTTGAATAGGAATTTAGTTTCCCAATCTCCGTATTGTAGTGTTACTCGCAGTTGTTGATTTATTGTCATTTAAGCGATTGTGCATATAGTACCTATTTACTTATCTGATTATAAAACCGTATTTTGTCATTATCATTTATCACCTATCATAGATATAAGCGACTATGTGGAAAGTAACTCTCATTCAATTCCCCGGTTAATGAATGTGTTTTCATTAATCATCTGATAGCTTGGAGTGATTTCCAGCTATTGTTTATATTTTATATATATATATATATATATATATACTATATTATTATATTATATATATATATATTATATATATATATATATATATATTTTAATATACTATTATTATATTATTTATATATATATATTATTGATATTATTGATATATATATATATTATATATATAATATATATATAGATAATTATATATATATCTATATATATATTATCTTATTTATATTTATTTGACCATTTCTCCCAGGTATGTGCTTTTCGCCAGTCAGCTGGATCCAGCATTCTTCGTTCCTTCTGGCTCTGAAACCTCATTCTAGTGAGCACTCTAGATAAAACCATTTTCGCGGGCCCTCAATGGTGTTTCCGATTGCTAGTCTCTTTGAGTTATAACTCAAGGTTTCTAGGGTCGTCAATCTTTCCAGTGGAAGTCTAGCATCTTATTCGCATTTTGGTTCAAAAACTCTTTCGTCGAGAGGCTCCTCAGAATGATCGTTGTTTCTAGGCGCATAAGAGTTCCAATGCTGGCCAGGTAGTTTCTGTTAGAGCAATTCAAAAGCCGGTGTTGCTTAGCCCTGTCCGCCCCTTAAAATTATTATTAATTGACATAACTTGCACAGTGCAATTACTGGCCAAGGAAAGTTCTTCTCTTTCTATAATCATGAACAGATTTTGTATCCTAAGCCTAGGTATTAGGGGAATTATTTGGAGCAAATATTATAGTTTTGATGTACTGTCAAAATTTTAATCTTGCAAAAGAGACAATTATCATTTTAGTTACTTCAGATTTATGAGCGTTTAAGAGTATTTAGATAAATTATTTTAGTTGCCCAGAGATATATTATTGTATATGGAGTAGAAATCTGCTGTACGATAACTTTACGGCGTCAAATTTTATCAAACATTAGGAGATTGTTTGCCTTTCTCTTAGTCCAAAATTATGTAATTAAATTTTTGTAAATATTACTTTGTTATAATTCAATTTCTGGGCAGTGTCCTCATTCCAAAGTTCTTTCTCATCTTTGGAATCTGTATTTATACTCTATTTATGACTTTAGTTAGAAGTTCTTTCAGCCTTCAGTCTTCAGTTTTCTTCAGTTTTCTTTTCCGTGTTATTCTTAAGTTTCTTTCTCTCTTTTTTCTCTCCTTCTATCATTTACTCGGAATCTCCAAGAACTGAGTTCTCGAGAGGCATATATATATAGATATTATTTATTATATTATTATATTATTATATAATATATATATATATATATATATATTTTATTATAATATATTATTTATTATTTATATTATCATTAATTTATATTATATATATATCTTATATATTATATATTTATATATTATATATATATATATATATTTATTTTATTATATATATATATATTATTATTATACTATATATATATATATCTATATTAGTATTATCATATATTTTATATTATATATATTATTTATATTACATTATTTATCATATTATATTTATATTTATATGATTTATTATATATATAGTTATATTATATATTATATTATATATATATATATTATATATTATTATTATATATTATTATATTAATATATATATTATTTATATGTTATTATTTTTAGTATTATTTATTATTAATTTATATTATATTTATTATTTATTATATATTTATTTATTTAATATATATATATTATTATTAATTTATTTATTTATTATTATACTTATTATATATATATATATATTTATATTATATATTATATATATTATATATTTATTATTTATAATATATATGTATTATATATAATAATATATATAGTATTATATAATATATATATATATTATTATATAATATATATATATTATTTATTATAGTATTATATTATATTATTTATTACTATATATATAATATATTATATATTTATATATTTTTATATTACTTATATATTATATATATATATATATATTATTATATATATAGATCTTGAATGACTATATCCAATGGGTATCACAAAATATTGTCCCATTAAGAAAAACAAAAAGATGAGAATTATCCTCTGTATTCATTTTCTCGGAAAAGCTCAAGTTTCGCAAATAGTCTTTTCTTAATCCAAGATTTTGCTTGACCAATTTTATGAATTCATTCTTCGTGTAATTTCTTATTTTCCACTCTATTGTAATATAAATGCATAAATGAGATAAGACAAATATATGTATTATGTTGGTTATTATATATATATATTATATAAATATTATATTATATATTATATATAATATATATATATATATATATGATTATATTTATATATATATATATAATTTATATATATATATATTATATTTTTTTTTTTTATTATATTTATTTTTATTTATATATTATATATGATATATTGTTAACTTCTTGTTACCGTTCAGCGTCTTCTGGATGTGGTGATTACTTTCTACTCTTGTACACTTCCCGAGTTCTTTTAAATCAATTGTTGAGCCTCGGTATATGAAACAATATTGCACTTTCATGAAATAAGATTAAGTCTTCAAGTTGATGCTTTCTTAATTCGTTAGTAATATAATTTAGTTCATAAAATATTATTGGTGAATTGTTTCATTAACGGGAGTTATATATTATATATATATATATTATATTATATCATATTATAATTAATTAATTTATATATATATATATTATGATAATATATTAATATATATATATATATTATATACATTCCACCTATAAAAACGATATATATTTTTTTGAACAATCTTGCTTTATTTAAAAGCAGTACATTATCATCTTTTTTTTTATTTTTCTTAATTTTATTATTTATTTGGTATATATTCTTTATTATACTATATTATTTATATTTATTTATATATTACTAATGATAGGATATTATTATTTATTTATTATATTATTTTTAGTTCATTTTATTTATTATTAATTAAATTAATTTAAGTTATTCATTATATTATTATAGATTTTATTTTATTTATATTATTATTCTTTTTTTTTGGTGTTATTTATTATATTGTATTATATTATATATATTTTTTATTATATTCATAAAACTTATTGTTTATGATTTTATATTACAATAATTATATATTTATTATAATTTTTATATATTTAATATATTATTCATTATTATATGTTATTATTAATCTATTATTTAAGCACAATACAAACGTATATTTATTATCTGTATATATTTATATATTTTTATATATATATTTTATATAATATATATATTATTATTAAATATATATTTATTATAATATATATATATTATTTATATATATATATATTATATTATATATTATATATATAATATTATATATAACTATATATATCATATATTTATAATATATATATTTATATATACTTA
Organism: Trachelipus rathkii; assembly: GCA_015478945.1. Lineage (NCBI taxonomy): Eukaryota > Metazoa > Arthropoda > Malacostraca > Isopoda > Trachelipodidae > Trachelipus > Trachelipus rathkii. The sequence goes on from JABUQX010001123.1 coordinate 14,858, forward strand.
TTATATATATTATATTATATATATTATATATATTATATATATAATTATTAGTATATATATATATATTATTATGATAATTATTATTTTAATTATATATATATTATATATAATATATATATAATATTATTATATATATTATTATTATTAATATATATATAATATATTATACATATATTATATATTATATATATATTATATTATATATATTATATATATATAATATATATATTATATATATAGATATATATATTATATATATACTATTGGTGCTCATCCACTCTAGTAGCAAGGCCCTTTTATAGTAGTTGGTGGCCAATAACATGAATCAAACAGAAACAGCGCAACTAATAAACCCTCACCAACTCTTGCTTGACGCAATCTTCTCTAAGGTGGGCGCAGGACGTGGACTTTTAAAGAGTGGTAAGATTGAATTACAGCTTAGGAATATGAAACAGTATGAGGAGGTTAGTTCCACTCAAACAGAAGTGGCTGGAAAGAGGATGTGATACTCAAACGAACGAGTCTTGAGTCTTCGTCAATGTTCTACCCAATATTCTGTGAGAGCTAAAGGCGCTTTTGTGTTTACGAGGGCGGTTGGTGGCAATAGGAGATGTCAATTCTCTCGAGCACCTCCTTTGTGTAATACGTATTATATAAAAGAGAAAGGTTGTTGTCAATGCATAGTCCTTGACATAGAGGTATCTAAGGGTGTCAGAAAGTAGAGAAATATATATATATATATATATATATATATTATATATATATATATATATATAAATATTTATTTATATATATATTATATATTATTATATATATATATATATATATATATTAATATATATATCAGGTATATATATATATTATATATATATATTATTTTATAATAATATTATATATATATATAATATATATATTTATTATTTTATATTAAATAACAGTATTATATATAATATATATATATATATATATATTTAATATATATTATATATTTTGATTATATTATAATATTATAATATATATAATATATATATATATATTCTATTATTATATATATTATATTATTATATTATATATATATGTATATATATATATATATATATATATATATATATATATATATATATTATATATATATATATTATATAATATTATATATATATATTAGTATATATGTTATATATATTTATATTTATATAATATATATATTATTATATTATATTATATATATTATATTATATATATATATATTATTATATTAATATATATATTATTGATATATATTATTATAAATTTATATATTATATATATATATATTATATTATTATATATATATATATATATATATATATTTATATATTAACTATATATATTATATAATTTATTATTTATATATATATATATAATTATATATTAATTATTATATTTTAATTAATATATATATATATATATATTATATACGGTAATTATATAATTAATTATATATATTATATATATTATATATATATATATATTATATTATATAGGGGGTACAAAGGTCACAGATTTATTATATTATACTATAATATTTATATATACTATTTATTTATTTATATTATATATATTTTATTTTTTATTTATTATATCTCTATATATATATATTAATATCTTATTTATTATTATTTATTTATTATGATTATATTTATTTTTTATTTTATATATTAATAATTTAGAATTTTCCACTTATCCACCTAATTTAAATGCTCATATTGTATAATTTTTTATTGAATATATATAAATTTTCTCTTTTTTTCCGTTTTATTGATGCTTTAGCTATTGGTATTTATCATCTTTCTAGGTAGTTCCATGTTCTATTATGCTGCGTTTTCTTTCTCTTTCCTCCTGTTTCGAATTTATATAAAAGATATGTTTGAGTCTCTTTTCTCATAATAGCTGAGATATAAATGTTTCTTTCTCTATATTGTGATTCTGTTTTTTTGTTTGGAGGTATATAAATGTAAATTGTTTTTCTTATTCAATCAAATGTTGACTTTGTTATACAGATATCGTAATTTTGTTATCTTTCTTAAAATTAGTTAAGTTTTAATACCCATTTATCGATGGTGATGGTGTGACTTAACATAAGAATAGTTAAGTATTTGATTATATTAATAACACTTCCTCCCTAGCTGCTTCGAAAATCATCTAGAAAAGAAATTGTAATTTTACATGAGTTCTTCACATTAACATGGAAAGTTAGAAGTTCTATTGATCACTTTCAATATGTGTGTGAAAGTGTTTCATTGAAATGTGCTGAAATCTTTCTAAAGCAAACATTCATTTCCATATATTGCATTAAGAGATTTATTGTTTTTTTGTCTGATGGCTTAATACGCTTTCACAATGAAATCCCTTATTGAAGACAAGGAGTTTTATTGCGAAAGTTTTATTCATATAATAACTGTTTATTAATAATATAGTTTACTAGATATTTTCTCATTAATAATCTGAGTTTCTTTCGTAAGTAATATGTGTTTAATCATTCTTGATAATTTCATCTTTCTCTTTCTATATAAGTTTCTAAACAAAGCTCTATAATATATATATTTTCTTTTATATTGGGTGTGCAATACCTTGATATCTTTCTACAATTTTTCCTTATTTTCT
>JABUQX010001123.1:25000-38893 GCA_015478945.1 Trachelipus rathkii
ACTTGCCCTCCAGTCGAAATATGGAATAAAAACTGAAGATATTATCTCGGATTTTGCTCACTCTCATGTCAGGCGATTAAAGTTAACAATTTAGGTAAGATGATTTTATAATTTATATAAATTGCTCCCATTTTTTTTTTAGAAATTTAATATTTGGTCCTTCCACTTTATAAATATATTATAATATATATATATATAATAGTATATATATATATATATATATATATATATATTATATATATATAATATAATATATATATATATATTATATATATATTATATATATATATAATCATTATTTATAAATGAGAAAGAATTTTGTCTGGCCCCCGAAACAAAAATTTCTGGATACGCCACTGATTAATATATATATAATATATATATATATATAGATATATATATAGATATTATATATATAATATATATAATATATATATAGTATAGTATATATATATATATTTATACTTATAATATTATATATATATATATATATATGTGTAAAGACGGGAGAGAGAGAGGAGAGATGATGAGAGGAGAGGATTAGAGAGAGAGAGAGAGAGAGAAGAGAGAGAGAGAGAGAGAGAGAGAGAGAGAGAGAGAGCATATCCGATGAAAGATAATTACTTTTAGTTTAGAATTATTCGCTTGAGGAGCCTTGTATTATGCCCTGCTTCTTCTAGCTAATAAAAGAGCTCTTACGGGAAAGTTCATTCCAGAAAAAAAGCATAGATTTTTAATAATTTTAAATAAAAACTACATTCAATAACCTAAACACAAAAAATACTCAGAGACGTATTAATTTATTTACATTTTGACTTTTTAAGAAGTTTGAAATTTTTGATCAATCTATTTTCAATTAAATGTGTACTTGGTACGTATTGATCGAAACCCGTTTACAAATCTGATTGATATGCATTGAAACATTAATTCATCTAAATAATACTCAAAATTTTTTAATTGATTACAGTGAAATATGACATTTTATTTTATATATTAGATGAAAAACAATTCTTAAAATTGTTTTTTATATATTTGTTGAATAATCCTTTCTGTTTTAAGGTGTTTTTATCCTGGTTTTATGTAATTTTCCCTTCTCTATGCGGATAATATTTCAAATAAAATTAATATTTAACAAAGAGATATGAGATTATGGATCGTTAATACCTTTGTTGAAATTTATTGTATATATTTGAAGAGTTGCCAAATTTCCATTTAAAAAGTCAAATATATACATTAACTATAAAATTGATTATAATAGTATATACCTATAATATATTAATATATATAATTATATATATATTATAATAATATATATATATATATATATATATAATATTATATAATATGTTTATATATATATATATATATATTATAATAGATATATTATATATAAGAGTAGCCTTTTTATATATTATTGTATATATATAATAGATATATATATATATATATATATATATATATATATATATATATATATTATAACAAGATAAATAAGTAGAATCTTATAAAATTAGACAAAACTGCTTACCAAGGAATAACGCAAGTTTGAAATTTAAATTTGGAGAACAAGAGTTTGGACACCATTTTCACCACGCAACTTATCTTTTAGTTATCAAAATTCATATTTTTGGATGTAATAATATTTTGAATTCACATAAAGAGGAAAGGAGAAACAATTAGAAGCATTGAATATTAATTTTCGAAGACAAAAATCAGTGTCAAGAGAACTGACGAACAGCTTTGCTCACATAAGCCAACATTTTCCTTTCATGAAAATTGAAGACATACGTAGAAATAAGTAACAGAATTGGACATTTTTAGAGCTCCAAACATGAGTTCCAATAAAGAACAGAAAAGGTTGGGTCTAAAAGAATCACACACAACTAATTATGAACAATGCCCAAACATTCACATACCCATCAATAGAAGTAAAAATCCATTAATAAAAAACATTGACCTAATAAATTTCTATATCCCACCAACCACCTCTCACAACTGCCATAGGAACTGTGTCCCAGAATTATCCCCCTTAATTCGATATAATAACTTGATGCTTGCTAAAAACTGCAATGCTCGTCACCCTTCTTGTCTTAATTTACACACACGAAGAGTTGAAATACTTATAGATTACTTACATGCACTTAGTATCCTAAACAACAGATAATTACCTACTCGACAATCACTCAAGCATATTTAAAACTCCACGTCCCCCGATATCCCCTTCTGTTTCAGCCAAATACAAGTTACTGTAACATGATAAACATTTCATGCTTTCTTCTCTGATCGCATTCCAATATTAATCTCAATTAAACATAAACATCCCCCTACACACACACACACACACATCTTTTAAAAAACTTAAAACCAATTACCAGAAAGCGAACTGGGAAGGAAGCTTAAGAAAAAATAAATTAATCAACTCAAATGAGAATAAAAATTGGCAAATTTCCCCGAAATACTTACCCATAAAATCAAAACAACAAAAATATACCGAACAATAAAAAAAATTCACACATCAGCAATAAATCTACAATCCGCACAAATAGATTATCAATTAAAATACTTAAAAGACTGTAGAACAACTTAGAAGACCCTGATTCCTAAGATTAGAAGTTCTTAACACCACCAAAAACCTCAAAAACACACAAGTAGAGGTTGCAAGCCAAATATATGACATTCATCTCAAACTTAACAACTAATGCCATAAAAACCCTCACCCATATATTCAACACAAATTGGCATACTTACACTATGCCACTTTTCTGGAAACACGTACATATAATCCCCATATTAAAACCCAACAAACCACCCAATAACTTATCTTTATATTAATCTATATCATTGCTCTTTACAACTCTAAAGTGTTGGAGAGATTAATCATGAATAGAATCTCCATTTCAATCCCCCGCTCGGATACCCAATGTGGACTCGAACAAAAACATTCTACCACTGTACTACTGACCAACCTAACACAAAGCGTCCTCACGGGATTTTAACCAAACCCTACCCTCCACCCGCAGTCACCTAGTAGCAATAAACATAAACGAGGCTTCTGATACAGTTTCAAACCAAATCTTAATAGATAAAGTATTAAAATTCATAAATAAATATCAATGAGGAGAAAATTATTTCAATTTCCTATCCAACCACACAGATAGAGTAATACAAGGACGTCACACCTCCTGCACATACAAACTATATAATGAAGTCCCCAAAAGCATCATCCCATCACCAACACTATTCAATCTTTTAATACATGACCTACCTCAACCCATAACCCCAGTCTATAAACATTAACAGCTATGCAGACTACCTAACAATCACAGCCTAAAACTTCTCTATAAATACAGAAAATGGAGAGATACAAAAATATATAAACCAATTTGATCAAAGGCTATCAACAAATAGAATGACTTACTCCACTCAAAAATCCCCTATCACACTACTTTAACCCGACAAAAGAGAACCTAATACCCATCCAATTGTTTTCCTTTCAAGCATTAGACTCCTTCTTAATAAACAACCCACTCTCTTGGGCTTTACCTTTGATACATACATGACATTCACCCCCACATAAACTATATTACCTGTAGGGCCAAATATAAATTAAGCGCGATGAAAACATTAACCGGACCAAATTTTGATCAAAACAAAGAGATCCTCGAAATAGTGTACAGCCAGTACCTCCGTCCGTTTTTAAACCAGATTCCCAAGGAATACATGGGCGTAGGTAGGATTTCATTTAGGGGGGGCAAAGGTTGAGTGATAAAAAGAACGCTTATATATGATATATGATATATATATATATATATATATATAGTGTGTATATATATATAGTATGTATAAAGTATTATATATATATAGGTTATATATAGTGGATAGTGATATATAGTGATATATATATATAGTCATATTGTATATATATATATTATGATATATATATTAGTATTAGTGATGCAGGTAATGATCCGCATGCCGTGGAGCATCGCCACATTATAGAATATCCGCATCCGCATTCCCGCGCTTTTGGCCCTTTGAATGTTGCGCGGATATTTCTGTGGTGCGAGATTTGATAAGAGATTTTATAATAAAAAATACTGAAGGATAAATTGAAGCTGCAAAATTTAGAATGAGAGACATGTGACGTGGCGAATCAACTGTGTAATCGATGGACTTCTGTTTATGTTTCACAGCATCAGTTCATGAATAATTTGCGTCAATAGAGTCCAGCATGAGTATTAATGGGATGACAAAGAAAATTCAGCTCGCTTCTAACAGCTTCTGTCTCAGACGAGTGTAACTGAGCAATTATCTGCGAACCTGAGAGGAGAAGCGAATGTTTGGAACAGTCTTAAGAATGGAAATGATTGATAGAATTGAGAAGATTGTAATAAAAGCTGAAGCTAGAAAAACGGCTTTAGTTCTTGTAGAAATTAATGACCTTTCATTCTATTGCAACTTACTGTAGATCCCGGCGGGTTATAAAGGCAAGGTTTTTTTGTAAGCACAATATTAGAACAAGGTTGGTAAATCGGCACTTTTGTGGTATGGCGAAGTTGAAAAACTTAATCGCGACCGAGTTTTATTAATTGTTCGCAGCACCGCATTAAAAGAAAATGGAAAGTCATAGTCGCAGGGAAGGCAACACCGTGCCTAGAAGTTCAAAGTCAATAACAAATTCCACTGGAAGGAAATTTGCGTACAGTCCATAGTGGATCCGAAGAAACAAAATGGGAGACTTCATTAGCCGAAAAGGAATGTAGTGTAGATGGATTGAAAACTATGCACCAGAGAAAAAGCGACTAGGATACAATGATGATCCCATCAGTTAGATGGAAAGCTTTAAGCAAAATGTTGTACGTTCCCAAGCTTTAAGTAACTTGCAAGGCATTGTCCTTGGCCTGGTTTCTCAAACTGGAGTGGTGTTCAAGTGAGCAGGTATTTAGTAATGGCTGGCTTAATATAATATGATAAAAAGGAGAATAGAGTTCTTAGAAGAAGAAGGCGACACAATTATGTTTCTCAAGTAGCAACGTTCCTATATTGTGAATTTCAATACTAGTTGCAAAAAGTTTATAATTCCATGTAAAATTTTTCATGTAAGGAGTCTTAGGGTGCTGGGGGAGATAGAGTTTGGTGGACGGGCATTCGATTGGTGGGCTGCCTTCATACCATCGCGTCGGCAGCCGCTTGATCCATTGTTGGGTGAAGCGGAAGTTAGAGTATGTTAAGCGTGAGATTGGTGGTTGCTAAAACTGCGAAATATATATATAATATAGTATATATATTATAGGTATATAATTATGATTATTATATATATTATATAGTATATATTAGTATATATATAGTATAGTTATATATATATTATATATATCGTCAACCTGCACGCATCGCATCGCATCGGCGGATATGCGAGGAAAAAAATGCATCTGGCCTGCAGCTCACTAATATATAGTATATATATATATATTAGTATATATATATTTATATATTTAGTATATATATATATATTATATATATATAATATATTATTAGTATATATATATAGGTATATGTACTATTATATATATAATATATGATAGTATAAATATATATAGTACTATATATATTATAATTATATATATAATAGTATATATATGAATATATATATATACTATCATATATATATATTTGTGTAGTCTTAGTTATATATATATATATGTATATATATATATATTATATTGTTTATATAGAATATAATTTATGGTCCTTGTCAAAATTGATTGTAATATTTCTCTTTATTTTCTGGAAGATTCGTTTTTTAATGTGTTGTCGTGCAAGGGCTGAAATATTCAACGGGTTCGCCTTCCGAAAATTGATTTAACCACTTTGGCAGCCGCCAAATGCTATCGACATGGCTGAAAGTTCTAGCGGAGATAATGTCAGGAAGAATTCGCAGCCTGTAATAAAGAAAAAGCTAGTTGGCTTTAAGTCAATAGAAGAACGAAATACAGTTTGAAACTGTTAGAACATAATGTAATACGTTAGTAATTAGTAATTATCACTGCATATTTTAACGTATTCATTGATGTGTGTTTTTTTTCAGTTTTTTCTACTGGACTGCAGAGTCCCTTAAAAAACGTCTTCTGGGATGCAGATAACGGTTCATTAACAATTTTCTGGTCTTATGATTGGAGGAGTTTGTGCCAGGCAAGTAATCTGTGCCTCATATAGTTAATAGTTGCTTTACTTCACTCTTTGAAGAATGAAGAAACAATGTAATTTTTGTCAGAATCAACATAAAAATTTAACCGAGACTAAATATAAGAAATATGCCTTGTTACAGTATATTAGTATAAATCGAAGATTAAAGAATGTTAAACGCGCATTTTTCTTCGTGAATACTTGGAGCGAAAGTGGAAATATATCTTTAAAAAAAGAAAAAAAAAGATATCGCGTCTCCGAGGCGGAAAATGTGATGACGAAATAAATGAATGGGAAAAATAAATTCCTATTATTACCGTTAGAGAAAATAAAATAAAATAGGAAATGAAAAAAAGTTTAGTCCTCGAAATTTTTCTCAGAAATTATTCGAATTTGGATATAAAAATTAACCCTGATGATATACATACATGACATACATTACATACATACATACATAAACATACATACAATACATACATATACATACATACAAACATTCAGTACAGACATAGATACATACACATGTACATGCATATATGGATAGACAGTGATATGAATACGTATCACATTCCACAATTCGTATAGATAGAATTAATGGATAGTATATAATATACGGTATATATAGTATATTATATATATATGGTATCTATATTATATAGTGTATAGTATATAGTGATATAGTAGTATATATACATATAGCAATATGGCATTAGTATAGTAGTATAAGTAGTATATTAGTATAGTATATTATATGATAGTATATATATATATCTATATAGTATAGTATTATATATATAGTATATATAAGTATACGTGATAGTATTTTAGCAAATCTACTATATAGTATATATAATAATATAAAGGTATATAGTACATATATATATTATTTATATAAGTATATTATTAGTATATGATATATATATATATATAATCATAATATATTATAATATGAAGAGACATGACAGACAGAGGGGAAAGTGAGGCTTTTTGCAAATGAATTAATAGTACAGACTTCAATGGCAGACTGTGAAAGCAAACTAACTTTAGTGGCAAGATCAAGGGGATATCACTTAGTATATTATATTATATATTATAATATATATATATATATATATATATATATATTATATAGTATATATATATATAGTATATATATTGTATGTTACTATATATATATATATATATATATATGGGCGTAGGGCAGGAATTTCAGTTTGGGGGCAATAGGTTGGTGATACTATATGATAGTATATATTATATATAGTACTATATATATATTATATATATAGCTATGATATATATATTACTATTAATATATATATATTATTAATATTATATCTAAGTTATTAAATGTGTGTATATATGGTGTGTGTGTGTGTGTGTGTATGTGTGTGTGTGTGTGTGTGTGCATGTGTGTAGGTATGTGTGTGTGTGAACTCAGGATTAGGGACTGGCAATGGTTGGGTGATTTATGTCCTTGCTCACACTGATCACTAGATGGTGTGGGTGAGTTAAACTCCAGGTTTTTTCTTTTCAAAGGATAATAAAAATATCTTAGAATAAAAAAAAATGTTATTTCGGTTATAACATAAATAAAGTAACAAGTCTATAACAGTTGTAATTAAATTTTTTATGTGTAACGAGGTAAGTAAAAAAAAAATAACTATTTGAGAAACGTAAAATAATATTTATGTGGGTTGGTGAGCACTGAGTCCTGAGTTCTGAGTGGTAGCTAATATTAAACCTAGACTAGCGCTAGACGCCCTGGATTTTCAGCTAATTTCTCAATTACAATTGTTTCCAATTCGTTAATTTTTTCACTTATTAACTTTCGATGAATACTCATCATACATAGTCCATTAAGCTTGTCTTCGCTCATTGTGTTTCTTAGCCAAGTCTTTAATCTTCGCAGAGTGCTGAAAGACCTTTCAATGGTACTTGTTGAACACGGTAGCACAGTGCAATTAAAGACAGGATTTGATTTGAAGAAAAGAGGGATTGGCTTCATTAATGACTTCAGTAAGTTCCAAGTCTTACAACTTTTGTTTATTCATCTTTTTTTGTTATCGCAGCGAGCCAGGAAGGTATGCGCCATTCGAGTGCCAGTTTTATGTTATGAATTTTGTTGGATATCCACCAGATCATGAAAACTCTGAGAAGCAATTTTACTTTCTCAACTTACGACTGCCGGTATCGGGACGCACCTAACATAAGAAAAGAATCAAATGAAAAGATGAATGCTAGCAGTTGTTTTGCTGAAAATCTAGTCTCGCCTAAAGAGGTTGAAAGTGAGGTCAAGATAAGGCACAAGTACAGAACGCTTCCAATATTCAGCAGAAGTTTCAGCAGGATGTTGTTGAGATTGTATTTTTCTAGGTAGTGCAAGTTCTATTAAGAACTCAGCAGCAATAATATTGGCCGATAAGAGCAGATCAGCAATCATTTTATCAGTAGTTCTTTGGACATGATCAGAGCACTGCATAAGTGTCAGATCATTTTTTTGGTTGTGAAGTAATGTTCGTCACAGGTTCAAAATAAAGTAGAATATTTGGCCTTATTTTCGGAAGAGGTAATATAGGAAAAATGGGTCTTGGGTTGCGGCAACGTCAGGTGATAATTGAATAACGCTGGTTTTTCTCGTTTTTGATTGTTGCCTTTCATTGGTAATTTTTCTAACCCTTCAACTAATTTAATCATATTTGTGCGGAAAATAACAATACTATGATATTTTCGAGCCCAACGCGCTTCGCAAAGTTTAGGCAAGTTTGGAATGTATTTTCTTCTTAGGGTGAAGTCTCTGAAAAAGTTTTTTTATGTCTTTTATTGTGGCAATAGTATTTCGAATTTCAGGAACAATGTTTAGGTCATTAATGACCAAATTAAGCCGATGGCTTTACACAGTGAAAATATAATTCTTTTTTTATAATTTTCCCCCAGTTTCTTTTGAACTCCATGTTCATTACCTTCCATTGCTGCGCAGCCGTCGTGCCCCTGACCAACGCATAGACTTGGTTACAAACCTTCTTTTTCTAAAATCAAATCAATCGTTTTGGCAATGGTTTTACCATCCATCCCTTCAAGAACTTCAAAACCCAGAAATACTTATCGAGCAGTCATTTTAAAAGATCATAAAACCTTAATCCTATAGACAGTTGTCCTATGCCTGACAAATCTGCAGTTTCATCTGCCAATATGGAGTAGACAGCAAAGTTTTTTTTTTGCTTCCGCGACATCGTAGTGGACGAATTACTGTAGTAAGAAGAAGCATAGCGTATCAAAGGCACAAACGCTTAGTTTGTAGCGTTCAGCCAAATATGAAAAAGAAAACACATTTTAAACTGCTAGAAGAAGAATGCAAGTTTTTACCAACGTTATCATTAGTAAGTTTACTACTCTCTTTGAGTTATCGATTGGTGTAGTCTTTTTTTGCAGTTTTTCTACTAATAAACCCTTAAGAACACTGGTCCTGGCGAAACAATATAAGGGGTTTATTTTTTCTTATGTTCGTCAGATTTACGGGAGGAGTCCAAGTGCGCTCCCCTGACCGTGCCATGGCCATGAGGCCCGGCATATTATTTAGTATGATACTACTTATGTATATGATATTAGTAACTGATGATTATCTATATATATATATTAGTATATATATATATATATATTATATATATATATATGTATGATATATATATATATATATGATATATATATTTTATAGTATATAATATCAGTATATATATATATTATACTGTGGGGGGGTTTGTGGTGCGCCGGACAACTGCGGTGTTGTGTTGGTGCCGTAGTTGGTGTGGCCGGGGGTGTTGGCCTGTGCCTTGGGGCCGGTTGCGGGTTGGTGGGGCTGGTGGGGTTGGTGGCGTCACGGAAGCGCTGGCGTTCTGGGTTGTGGGTATTATTATATATGTATATATTGTAATATATATGATATATATATATATATACTATATGTATATAATAAATTGATTTTATATTATTTATATTATATTATATATATATATAGTTTATATAATAATATATAAAAGTATTTTTACTTAAATATATATATAGTATATAGTATATATATAATATATATATATATAGTATATATATATTATATATATATATATATATATATATATATATATAATGATATATAGATATATATAGTTATAGTATATTTATACTATTATATATTATATATATATATATAGTAGTATATAGTATATATAGTATAGTATATATATATTATGATATATATATATATATAGGTATAATCATATACGTAGTATAAAGCACCGGCATATTAAACTGCCTGAAAACGACTTCTGTTTCGCGTGCTGTGACGCCTACTACGTCATCTCGCCGCAAAATGCTTGGGGGTGCTGACCGCAAGTCCTTTGGCCTTCTATATTGCGCCCTAGTCCGTGTGCAAGAAGCTTGGACTATGGCTGTATAGTATATGGTCAGGCCTGCCGCAACAAACTACACCGCTGTTAGAGGTCACATCCAAACAGCAAGGCATCCGTATTGCTTCACCGAGAGCCTTCCGATTGTGCCGCCCGTGTGAGCCCTTGAAGATTGACTCCAATGTGATGCCACTCTCTCGTCGAAAGGAATACATCATGTGCCCAAGTTATCTTTGCTCTCAAACCCCAACAGTTGCTGCTCTGACACAGATTCGGCGGGAGATACCTCAGAATCCTAATTACTGGCCATTAGCAAACACAGTTCACAGCATCCCTAATTTCCTTAACATCCCTTTTCAAAATGTGCTGCCTTTCTCTTTCAACGAAGTGTATACACCTTGGCTATTCCCCGCTCCCACCATTTTTTTGGCTTGGGCCCTAACCTCTCTCTGCTATATCCTAGCCAAACTGCTGCTGCCTTTGTTAAAGGCGATCATTCGGTGCTGTCTCTATCCGTAGTTCCGGTAAATTGTACTCTAGTGTTTTACCGACGGCTCTAAAACGGGGGACAGTGTGGGTGCATCTGCTGTCTTTCCTGACCGCAACCTCTCCCATATCCTCCCCCTTATTGCTTCAATTTTTACGCCATAATTAATGGCTGTAATGATTGCCCTTTGTCGAATTCTATTCCTTATCCAAGACCACTTTTATGCTATTTATTCAGATTCACTCAGGGCCCTCCAAGAGCTTAAAACCCCTTGAATTCTGGAAGATAACACAATGGTAATCTCTCGCGTACTAAACAATTTCTTCGGCTGCTCCACTTCCGTGAGAAACAAATCATTTTATCATTTCTTTTCAGAGCTGGTCCAGGTACCTCCCGGATGCCATTCGACAAGGCCGCCTCCATCAACTAATTATTACGTATCTCTGCTATCCTCCGCCAATTTTTCCAATCTAAAATGTCAAGATCGCTGGACGTAATCAGTGAGGGGAGGCGAAACTTAGAATGGATAAGGAACCGGCAGTCATACGGGTGAGTGAAATCTTCCTCCCTGCCGACGAAAAGCGCTTACACGAGGTGATCACTTGCACGCCTGCGCGTATTTTGGCTGGCCACTCCAATGTCACTGGCACAACAGTTAGCTGTTATGTCACGGGACCGCTCCTCGTCATGGCTGGCAAGATTTTGTCCGTCGCCATACTCCCCAATCTGCTCGACATATCTTCATAGATTGTCCCCAACTGGACCTCTATTCCGCCGTCGTCATTTTCCTACTGTTGTGTTTCAATAGAACCTTCTAAAAAGATTTTCCGCTTTATTTTAACGGAAGTTATTTTTCCTTCCCTCTATTTCTATATTCTTGGTAGTCTTCATCACATTTGATTCTTTATAACATTTGTTTTTGTTATGTACATATTAGGACTATTTATAATGTAAGGATTAAATTTATTTGTTTTTCATTTTACTTTTTGACTGAATTTTTATTTTGACCATTCACATTTTCCTTGACATTCAAAACATGTACATGCCAAGAACCCACGGCCCTGGATGTTGATTTTTTTGTGCCAAACCTGCTCTAGAATCTAGACCTTTGTGAGCGTGTTTTGGTCCTCGTACATTCACTCAAAAAAAAAATATTTATATATATATATATATATATATATAAGTATATATATATAATAGTTATGATATATACTGTTATATATATATATATTAGTATTCATATATATATATATAGTAAATAGTATATACGGATGTGGAAGTCAAAGTTAACGGAGACACGGAACGGGAAGTCAGATCAAAAAAAAATTTTCGCAGCTAGCCTCTATGATCATAGTATAGATGTTTCTGGTGCGAAATGAATCTGTTTTGGGGGTCAGGGTCAGGTCAGGTTGTAGGCTAGGTTTAGGTTGGGTTATGGTTAGCGTTTGGTTAGGTTAGGTTAGGTTAGGTTAGGTTAGGTGTAGATGTGTGTGTGTAATTTGCTGTACATTGTAATATAAAAAAATAAATCGAAAACAATTTCACATAATTTAAACAGTAAATATTTCCAAAAAGTTTGATTCCTAGAAAAAATGAACCAAGAGTAAATTCAGATAGAAAAGCGGAACGGGCAATAAGCGCCTAGGTTCTCGTAATGTTAACATTTATTTTCGTATATACGCGAGCTCAAAGTAGTTCGCCTTATATAACAAAATAAAATAAATTTAATTGTTAACTTTTAATTTCAATTTTCGCACCTTAAAACGGTTCATTTTTATTTAAAGTTTCGTTTCATATATAATACATTTAATAACTTTACCATATATAGTATATATATATAGTATATATATATAAATAATATATATATATAGTATATATATATATTGAATATTATATAGTATATATATTATATATATATATGTATATTATAGTATATATATATATATATATATACTATATATAAAATATATATATATATATTATATATATATATATGTGATATTATATAGTATATATTCGTATATTATAGTTATATATATATATATATATATATATTATGAGTATATATATGATATATATTTATATATAGAGTATATATATATTATATAGTATATGTATATAAATAGTATATAATATAGTTAATATATATATATATTATAGTAGGTATATATATAGGATATATATATATTAGTATGATAGTGATAATATATATATGTATATATATATATATTATATATAGTATATAGTATATATAGATATATATATGACCTGTTATAGTTGTTACGACTCCGTCAATTATATATATAATATATCATTATATATATATATATATGTATAGTAGTATATAAATTATTATATAAGTATATTATATATAATATATTAGTATATATATATATATTATATATATATATCGTATTATAGTTATATTTGGGATGGATTGAATACTGAAACAATGAAACCCTTAAAAGTACAGATTAAAATGTATATAGGACCTGCTATATTTTATGACGACTCCGTCAGTTTTGTGTTTTTTTTTTTTTTTTTTTTTTTGTTTTTTTTTTTTTTTTTTTTTTTTGCTAGTAAATGATACTACCATGATTTTTAAGTAGTCAGACCCACCTCAATTTGAAGTATTTTAACAATTTATTTAAGTTCATTAATATAAAAAAAGGTGTTTCAAAAATGAAATAGGTTGTTCGTTAATTACGTATATATTTAGCTTATATGTTTTATGCAGCAGCTGATTTTTTTTAATTAAGCGAATGGACCATAGGGTAGATATACAGGGATGCCGTGAATGGCATTACAGACCGCGGTGCGCTC
>JABUQX010001124.1:0-2500 GCA_015478945.1 Trachelipus rathkii
AGCCTACTCACAACAACAACACGTGTCCAGACATCTTGGAAAGTGAAGAGGAGGAATAAAGAAATTATAATAACAACACCATCACATACACACAAACAACAACAGCATACGGTGACCCCATGTGGCTTTTTTTACTGTCTCTATAGTTCTAATGTTCTGATACTTTATGATCACAAATAGTTACTTGATACATACATATCAATATACAGTTCTAATATATATATATATATATATATTATATATATATATAAATATAATATAAATATATATAATAGTATATATATATATAATTAATATATATTATATACATATATATATATATATATATAATATATATAATATATAATATATATATATTAATATATATATATATATTACTTATATATATATATAATATTAATATATATTATATAAATATATTATATTAATCATATATATTAATATAATTATTTATATATATATATATATATATATATATTAATATATAATAATATATATATATATATATATATATATGTATCATATAAAATACTATATATATATATATATATATACTATTTCAATTACTTATTCAGCATCGTTTATACACATGCGAGAAATATTCAAACCTTTAAATCGCTTATAAATACGAAGAAATATACCAATCCAATTACGAGAACCGTTGGGGTATTAGAAAGTTTTAGTGCCATTCCTTGAGTATTTTTTTTAAAGGGGGGGAGGGATTTGCGAGGTAATTAATACTGTATATTCTCTAGGAGGTCTGAAAGACATTTTATACCCTGACCCGCGTATAACCATGAAAAAGAGAAAAAGATTCTATGCCGCATATAAACAAGTGAGGTATTAGCTCTTTAAATTTATAAAAAGGAGGTATTAAATGAAGGTATAGGTATAATTTCTTCTTGGCACATTTTAAATAATGAATTTATTTCTGAAACATTTGGGTATTCTTGAAATTTCAGCAATCTTAATAATGTACATATATAATATAATATATATATATATACGAAATAATAAGTTGAGCGATACCAATTACTTACGAGTAATAACTTTGTTTAGAAATAGCGTTTGGCACGATAACCAGAGGGTTAACTCTGGAGTACTTATGAGTAATATCTGACCTCGAGTACATCGTACATTCGATGATCATTATGTTGCCTCGTGTATGTTCGTTAAATAAAACAATAACCTTAAGAGAGAGTAAAAGTGGAAATTTCAAAAATATGTTATATATACATATTACATAGAATATATAATAAATATAATTATATATAATATATATAAGGCAGAAATTAATAATTTTTATAGTATTACTTAGTGCTTATCTCTTTATAAATATAATTATATTATATTATATTAATATATAAGTACTAATATATATAGTAATAAATATATATATAATATAATAATATATATATAATATATTAATATAATATATATATAATATTAAATATATTAATTATAATATTATATAATGTAAAGATTTGTTATACCATATATAGATATATATAATAATTAATATATATATATTATATATATATTATATAATATATTATATTAATATTATATATAATATATATATATATAAAATAATAAAAATATATATATATATATATAAATAGATAGAAATAATAAATGTACCTTCATAAATGTCCTAATGTAAAAGATAAGGGAATATATCCAGTAATAGAAAGTGCAAGTTTAGAGGAATTACTTGACTAATGCTGTATAATATTATAAAAGCAATGACTTGATTTAAATCGAGAGAGTTATTTATTTAGAGCTAATATACATTATAATGAGTATTTTAATTATACGCATATGCACAATATGCGAAAATTTCTCTACTGAACATAGCCTAAATTTTCAAATATAAAACTGTATGTAGTTTCGATGCTGAAAATTGACATTATTTAACTATAGGCAGTAAATTATGTAGTTATATCTAACCTTATTGAAAGACTTAGTCATCCAGATCCAAAATCACGTAATATTATTAGTGATTTATCCTGGCAATTACACCTCGTGGGAAGATATTTGCATGCAATATGTGTCAGACTGAGGCGAATAGTTATATACTTACCATATATAAGTTAGTTGTAATATCGAATTTACAAAAAGGCTGAATGGAGGGTAAGAAACCCCTATAATATAAATTATCCTCCATAGAAGGGCATATTCACTATTTATAGTGTAATAATTTAATAATCTACATTTTGCTATATAATTGTCAAGCCACTAATACTTAAATATTAGATTTCTGAGAAAGTTAATATGACATCAATCTTTTATATACATCAGTATAGCTTAGGGCTGAAATCGGTATAATTCACCAGTATAATTATATATCGTATCAACAGATCAGCTGAGGAGCACCTTATACGAATGTAATATATCGTGTTTCTTAGCACAGTTTATTATTAATGTTAAATCAATAATCCACGATAAAACTATACATGCCTATAATATATGTATAACAACCTCACAGGAAATCATTGAG
>JABUQX010001124.1:20000-27500 GCA_015478945.1 Trachelipus rathkii
TATATATATATATATATATATATATATTATATATATATATATATATATATATTATATATATATATATATATATATATATATATATATAAAATATATATACTATATATATATATATATATATATATATATATATATATATATAATATATATATATATATATATTACGGACCAAAGCCGATTTCAATAAGAAATTCTTACTGCTAACTGCTAAGTTGCTTCTTTATATTTTTGGTAATGCAATATTTTATTATTTATTTTTCCACCACTCACGGGCTAGGGTACGTAAGAGGGAGCTTCCCACTAGACAAACCGGCGAAGTCCGTACGATTAATAGTCCTATGTATGTATGTATGTATGTATGTATGTATGTATGTATGTATGTATGTATGTATGTATGTATGTATGAAGGTCTATTTAAAAGGAATCATTTTCAAAATAAATCTAACGAGAACTCCAACGAAAAAAGCCACAAATGACTTGTGAATCGCATTTATTATGTCTGTCTGTTTGTCTGTATGTATGTATGAAGGTATGTATGTCTGCATGTATGTATGTATGTATGTATGTATGTATGTATGTATGTATGTATGTATGTATGTATGTATGTATGTATGTATGTATGTATGTATTGAAGTTTATTGTGGGTACATGTTGCTTAATGAAGCAAGGAAGGTCATAAAAGGGTCTCATTAAATATTTATTAGGTTATCAAAAAATTAAATTGAACTTCAATTTACTTTTCAGTTCCTCTCTCTCTCTCTCTCTCTCTCTCTCTCTCTCTCTCTCTCTCTCTCTTTTTTTTATATATATATATATATATATATATTATAATAATATATATATATATATATATATATATATATATATTAATAATATATATTATATATATATATATATTAATATATATATTATATATATATCTATATATTATATATTAATAATATATAATGGTTGGCCGGCGCCCCAGTGCCTGCGGTGCGATGCGGTGCGTGGTCCTGTGGCGGTGCGTCCATACAGAATCCAGTGTACCAGTGCAGTGTAATTTTTAAAATATAGTTGTGCGGTGAGTTGTGCTGAGCGCGGTGCGCATTGAAATAAAAAGGTGCTGTGCGGTGCGACAAAAATGAGATTTAGTGCTGTGCGGTGCGGTGTGGTGCGCAAAATTTCGGTGCTCCACCAACCCAACATATATATATATATATATATATATATATTACATCGATATAACTACATATATATAATATATATATATATAATATATATTTATAATATATTATTATATATATATATATATATATATATATATATATATATATAATAATATATAACATATCATATATATATATATATATGTATATATATATATAGTAGTTGATTACACCGATCAATGGGTTTCCAGATCTAGCAACCTTAGCGATGCATCGTACCTCCAATTTGTTGAGTTTGAGATATCCAATCACAACCAAAATTCGTCTTTCCCCTTAGAGATGTCTTTACCTCGTCGCGGACGAGGTTAGGGTTATCCGCACAGCTATGAAGGGGTGTTGGGTTCTCAAAGTAGGGTGCTGGCTATGGCAACGCCGATTAAAGTTAAAAATAAATAAATAAATATATATATTAATACATATTGATATATGTATATTCCATACGCCCCCAATAAGCGGGGTACTGGTCCTTAAAGTGGAATCCCTGGAAAAGGTATCCTCTTCTAGGAAAAATTAGTAAATAAATATGAGAACATGTCGTAGCCTCCACAGAGAAATCTTATGATGAGTAGGAGCCGGAGTCGGAAAAGGAATCGTAGTAGCAGCCGGTGTCGGAGCTAAATTCGGAGTCGGTTCTTGAAACAAACACATAGGAACAGGAGCCAGAGTCGGGGTCAGAAGCGGAGTCGGATCTTGAAACAAACACATAGGAACAGGAGCCAGAGTTGGGGTCAGAAGCGGAGTCGGATCTTGAAATAAACATATAGTTTGATTTATCAATCTATGTTGTCAAGTACGTAGAACCTGATTTTGATTGTTTCAAACCCCTACGGGGTGTTTGAAAACCCCAAAATGGGGCCGGACTCAAAAGAATAAAAAGAGATATCCTGTAAGAGAAACGCCCGGAAAGCATAACAGGGGAAACTGAAGGAAGGAATACGGAGGTTTCCAGGAGGAATCAAACTCAGTAAGGCCCCACATGAGGTGGGGCCGATCCCCATAAATGGGATTTCGCTCCTAAAATGAAATTTTTGTAGGAAGAATCGGAAATAAAACACAACACATGTACCATAGCAACCATGCTTGCTATATATACGGCCTTTATTATATGGCCTACTAAGATCATCAATATATTAAACGAACACTGAATATATTATAATTTTCTCTCTTCTCTCTATCTCTCTTTTCTTTCTCTATTTCTCGCCTCAACCTCTTTATAAATTTTTTCTAATTTAACCATCCAAAATATACGGCATAACAAAACCAAAAAATCTTAATATTCCTATTTACTGCTAACATCAATACATAGTAAATATAAACTAACAAAGACTGACGTAATATAACCTAATTACATACCCTACCTAACTAACCTAACCTAAAACTAACTAACTTAGCCTACAGTAACCCTAGCCTATTCAACTGTAACCTAATCTAACATTAGTAATTCAGCGCTTACATTTAACAATCTTAAATGTAAACAAATGTTAAACTTAAAATGTTGAGAATTTTAAATTCATTGCTACATTAATAATAATAATAATAATAATAATAATAATAATAATAATAATAATAATAATAATAATAATAATAATAATAATAATAATAATAATAATAATAATAATAATAATAATAATTGTATTTCAGAAGCCTGATTACCTAAAAATTCGTAGAACATGAGGAGGAAGACTAAGAAAATAGGGAGGGATACAACGTGATAGATGATTTCCAGGGGGACAGGGGACAAAACTAAGCAGAAACCCACCGCCCAGTCAAGTCATAAACTACAAGTCCTAAACACGCTGTCAACTGTAAATCTTGGCGATTTACCCTCCATTTATCCTAAATTAAAAAGTTTGCACCTATCTAAATTAGTATTTGGCAACTTTTCAGGCGAAATTTGATTCGTTGAAATAGAATTCGCAAAGCGCTTTTAAAATAGGCAATTTCAATAATTTTTTCCTTATTTCTTTCATTTATTATATTTCTTTTAATACCACAACTTTTTTCATAAAATGTAAATTTTGAATTTTCACAAGAAACTATTACCGATGTAATTTATCATTTTAATCAAGCACCTGTTCCAATAATAATAATAATAATAATAATAATAATAATAATAATAATAATAATAACAGGGTTGGGGATTTTTTTGATTTTTTTTAGAAAAAAATTAATTTTTGATATTTTTATATTTATTTTTTGTGATTTTTTTTATTTTTTTATTTTTTAAAAATTTTTTTAGGTTCAAATTGCTTCTTTAATTATTATTTTTGTAAAATTAGTAAATAATCCTGATTATTATCTAATTAATAATAAATTTAGAAAATATAATTATTATTTAGTTTAATTAAGTTATTTAAATTATATATATATATATATATATATATATATATATATATATAATATAATATATATATATATATATATATATATATATATATATATATATATTATATATAATATATAATATATATTATATATATATAAATATACTGTATAATTTCTGAGTAATTTAATTTTATTTATTTCTTTATTAAAAATGATTTGAAACTACATTAATGAATTTACTTGGTGATAACTAGGAATAATTATTAATTTAGAAAAAAAAATTGCAAAAAAAAAAAAAAAAAAAATAAAAAATCAAAAAAAAAAAAAAATCAAAAAAATCAAAAAATCATGATTTTTTTAAATAAAAAATCACGTAAAAATCAGTTAATTTAAATCATTTGATTTTTTTCGTGCCAACCTTGAATAATAATAATAATAATAATAATAAATAATAATAATAATAATGATAATAATATAATATAATATATAAGAATATAATAATAATAATAATAATAATAATAATATAAAATATAATAATAATATAATAATAATAATAATAATAATAATTATTATTATTATTATTATTATTATTATTATTATTATTATTATTATTATTATTATTATTATTATTATTATTATTATTATTATTATTATTATTATTATTATTATTATTATTATTTTTATTTTTATTAAGCTACCACCCTACCTTTCCAACCTAATTATCTATTGCTACCTATACCCGGGTTACTATTGTATTCCGAAAAATTATTTCTGAAGAGAAAATAAAAATTACCAATAAACATTTTATAAATCAAGAAATTTCAAATTAACGATTCAATGAAATGAAAATATAGATTTAGGGCTAGTTTTAATAATAATTTATATGCTTTAATATCTCTCGGTTACCTCTGATTGTAATCTAATTAAACCGCTATTAATAAAAGTAGGTGTAATTTGCGATACAGTAGGTGGCAAAGTAGGTGGTTTTGGTGAATGGTAACTTTTTTTTTAAATATTAAAACATATTTCTTAATTTAGGTGGTTGATTTAAAACACAATACGTTTTGAACATGTTTTTCGTACGACATTATTTTAACCTTGATGCACAAATATGTATCCAAAGACAGAAAGACTAAGAAAACAAATACCGTACGATACATTAATAAAATACAACCTGCATTGAAAGACTTTATTATTAACTTCTATAAGCATAACATGTATCGAAAATTCTAATACAAAAATACCGTAAGAAATCTTAATAACGTTATTTCCCGTTTTCTTTCATTGTTTCCAATAACGTTTTGATTTTTAGGGGACACTTAGACATTTGGCTATAAGATATTTCTTTTATTCGATACAATAATGGAGTTTTTGTATTTTTATATCTATAAATGTCGATGGCGGGTGATAAACTTTATTCAAAATTATGTATTTAAATAGGCTCTCACTATGGGAGCACTTATTATGTATCGTTATCAAGATATACACTCAGTAAAATCACATGTATAATGCATTCATAAGCTTGCACAATAGTCGTAAATACATAACATACATACGCACATTAATAAATATATATATATATATATATAATATATATATATTAATATAAATATAATATTATATAATATACAAAATTATATATATATATATATATATATATTATATATAATATATATATATATATATATATATATATATTTATATATTATATATATATATAATAATATATATATATAATATATATATATATATATATATATATTATAGTTATATAATAGTTATTAAGTACGAGATATAGTTATATGATATTTTATAGTATATTTTTTACGGTTATCTCCCACCGCTCACGGGCAAAGCCCTATTCAAGGAGGGGGTGTTAAATCAACAAAATTTCCAACTACACAAATTTAGCAGATGAGCACTAGACGCGGGGGGCTTTAAGGTTGCAGGGAGATTAATATTGATGAGGACACACAGAATAATGGGGAAAGAATTCACAGACAGAGGTGGCAGGAAAGAAGGGCACCGCAGCGAACTAGTCTGGAGTTGCTGATATCAACACAAACTCATGTGCCGCGACACAGCACCCCTTGTGCTACGAGGGCGTCTTAAAGGTGGTGGCACGCGAGTGAAAAGTTCCCCGAGCACTGCGCTACGGTACCTATAGAAAGAGATAAAGCACCAACATCGCGCCGCAAAGATAGAGGTCAAGTGAACTCAGAAAGAACAGGACGTTGATAACGATCGTTTGTTGCCTTTGACCTCGAGCGCTATCCCAGAAAGCCGGGGTGAACCCTGAGGCCCCGCAGATTGAGAGAGGCTATCATACAGGGGCGGATGTGGCCCTTGTGATAGTGCTGGAGTAACTGGAATGAGGATAAAAAAAGTGTTGCAGTCTAAAAAGAATCCCCAGCTTCTTTGAGGCCGCACTAACAATCATTGTTATGTGAAGGTTTCCAGAAATTTTTTGTTTATGTTAAGGCCAAGGATTGAGTTTATAAAGAGTCAACAGGAGAGAGGAGAGAACCGTCGAAAGAGATGAGGATAAGTCTAGAGTAGCGTTGTCTTAGAGGAGGGAGATTTGTAGAGTTGTGAACGTTTTTGTAAAGAATTGAATTTCACAAGGTTCAGACGACCCACCCGGAATTCTATCCAGATCAGCGAGAATTGAATCGGAAAGATTAAGACGGGAGGCAATTCGTAGAATGTGGAAAAGGAGGAGCAAAACAGAACTGCGCTGAATAATGAAGGTTGCAGTAATCATTTACAGGAGGGGATAGAGTCAGATGTGCGGTGAGAAGATCAATTTAATGAAAAATTAGGAATAAAGTAGGGGAAATGACATAACCCTGTGGGACACCAATATTGACAGATAAGGAAGAAGAGGTCGCCCTATCAGCAATAGCCGATATTGAGGGATTTGAAGAAAAATAGACATAAGTAAGCAAAGAGAAAGGGGAAACCAAAGGAGGGGAGCTTGGAGCAGTGACCGCGTCCATACCCGTTCAAATGCTTTGGATATGTCAAGCGCCATCACCACCCAAGTCTCCCGTAGTTCCTAAGGGCGGAAAACCATAAATCAGTAAGATAGGAAAGTATATGGCCAGAAGAACCTCGAGCGCCGAAAGCCGTACTGGCGATCGGAAAGAAGTGAATGAGATTTCCAGATGATCTACTAAGAAAGTGAGAAGTTGAGAAGAGTTTCAAGATCTTAGAACTGAATACAAGTAAGAGCTATAGGGCGATAGGTAGAAGGATCAGAGCGGCTTCCTTTTTTTCGGAATAGGTTGGACGTGTGCGTGCTTCCAACACTGAGGGAGAAGTGTTGAGTATTGAGATCATAGAAATATAGTTGAATGCGAGGGGCGGGGGGATAGCACGGAAGCACACTCCCTCAGAACTCGGGGAGGAAATGGCCATCGCGGGCCACCCGCTTCTGACGTTCACGAGGAGTTTCAGGAAGCCCGCATGCCCGCGATCGAATGTAATCACAGGCAAAGGCACGGACACCTGAGAAGGAGAAGGAGGCAGGATGAGGTAATGCCTAGAATCGTGCAGAGGGTTGAGTTAGAGGAAAATAGGGAGGCGGAAGAGATTGGGCCTTTTCAGTTGGAGATATTAGCAAAAACCATGCAGAGGCGATAAGCAGGAGGAAAAGACAGATTTACAGGAAGTTGTTAGAGAGTGTTTTTGGCAAGAGGCCAGAGAAGGATTTGTCAGTGGAGAATCCAAAGGAGGTTAGGCGCACTTTCGTTTGAGAAGCCCGCTTGCTCGTCCGCAAGAGTATCCGCAACGATTTTCTAGGGGGCAGAATCGAAAAATTAGGCAAGCAGTGATAGGAGACTGAGAATTTTCTCGCACTCCCGAATCGCACTGTCTCTAGCCTGAATGGCCAGAGAACAAGCACGATCGAAACCATGGAATTATGAGGAGAGGAAAGATTAGATCGAAGAAGGAATGAACGCTG